>JASDQU010011940.1:259016-269844 GCA_032191745.1 Picea mariana
TCCAACATTCTCTTACTTCCAGAATATTTTATTCTAGTCAAAAGTTACATATGGAGGTTAATACCTCCCGCATCTATCATAATATCAACACTCCCTCTTAGCTAGGGAGGTATTAATGGTCTCAAAAAAATCCATCCATATTCACATGGTATGGGAAAGACTCACATATTCTTGTAGACCATTCTACATGTAGCATCATCATATGAATCATCATTACTATCAACGTCATCTGGTAGCAATCATTAAAAAATATCATTGTATTTGTTCTTGGTATTTTTCTGTCAAAGACAATATCACAATATCCATGAGCCTCATTTGGATATATTGATGATGCATCTCCACCACCATGTGTCTATCACCTCGGGTCATTCTTGTCCCCTGACAAGAATCATGACTCGATCAGAGGCACATTCACCTCATAGTTGATCCTCTCACCATGAATTCATTTATCTCAATGCTATCAAACACATGTGTCTAGCACCTTGGGTCATTCTTGTCCCATGAAAATAATTTTGAACACATCATAGCCACAAACACCTCATGGTGATCCTCTCATAGGATCACTCCATGAATGCATTCAACTCGATGCTATCGGACACATGGAATTGCACCTCAAGCACCTCAAGTATTCAATCCATCAAATACTACTTCGGGGCACATATACTCTAGATGTATATGTTCCCTATATCCCCTAGTTTGCAGTCGAGTTCCTATGGAGATAGAGTCAGCCCGATGTTTATCAGGGATACTCACCTACTCGTGAGAGTTTCATTCCGTCGAAGATTACATTTGGGCCTATTCTCACATGATCAAGTCTATTTGATCAATACTCCCCACGAAAACATTTTCATTCTTTCCAAGCATGTCCCAGACAGAGGCTTAGTGAAAATCTCAATTATTTGTTCATCTGTGGATAAGTGATGGAGCCTCACTGCTCCTTCCTGAACCATGTCTCTGATGAAGTCTTGCAATATTCTTCATCTCAAACTCTGAATTCAAATCCCTCTATGTGATATAATCCTTGAACCACACTTTTTTCTGCTGCATGCCATTTTAATTTTTCAAAGTGTCACGAGACTATGTTGGTTTCTTCATGATCAATGACTCCCTCTCTGATTTATCTCTTATGTCCTACTTGGAACAAGAAACAAGAAAAAAAAAATACCCATCATATCCTCCATGGAAGATATCCTTCCTGGAGTCTATTTCAGTAACCAAGAACATCTCCTAAAGGATATCAACTTCATCTTGTAGACAATAAGCATTTACATAAGAACAATAATATCTCCTAGAGAGGAGATCAACAAGTGTATCTCTAGTATTAAGGGGTTAGTATAATTATAATAACTTCAATAGATAAAGATACAACATAAGATCATAATAATGCCATAATAGCTAGAGACATATCATTTTTTAAATAATCAAACCTTGAGCCTTCACTACTAGGGAGGGTGTGCTTGTTCCTCTAAATGTATTGAATTCAAAATCATTGCTTGAACAAGGTCTCTTGTACATCCCCTGCAAACAAACTCATGCTTTGCTGGATGATATAACTTGAAAATAATATACAAGTGCATACCTTTGAAATTTGTATTATCGTTCATATTGTCTTCTAATCTGAAAATAGACACCATCTTGACAAGAAGAGGATAGAAACTTTGAATTTGACTTTGACCAGTCAACCTTTGACTTTGACCCAGAAACTCAACCTTGACATTTTTTGTTGGCTGAGGGCACTAGGAGATGCACTGGATTAGGGTGCACTAGGATAACCAAAAATTAGTTCCAATACTTCACAGAATCTTTCACTGCAACTGGTGTTGGCACTGCAACTCGTGCTACAATTGGCACTTCAACTGGTGTTGGAAATGGCACTGGAACTGGTGTTGCAACTAGCACTGTAACTAGCACTGCAACTGGTGTTGCAAATGGCATGAAGGAACTGGCACTAAAATTGCAATTGTGCTATAATGAGCTTGATAGAGAGTTGTGGATCTACCTTCCAGTGGTTAGACCATTCTGAATGTGTTGTGGGCCCATGACCTGTTAGAATATTGTGCTTGTTTAACCATACACAATGCTACACCATTGTCACCCAACCATAGGCACAACACCACCCCCAAGCAACTTAAAATTTGACAGAAATAATGATTCCAAGAAGACACACCATAACCAACAAATAACCAAGAGAGTGCACCTTTTCCAAGGGTAGTGCACGAGAAAGTACCAGAAAGACTAAACAAGAGAAAATTGTACAACTACAACTGCTACTTCTCCTCCTCCAAACTTGCGCACTATTTATGGTTTCCTGAGTGAGAGTGAGTGAACAAATGAGCCAAGACGTCCTCTATTTATATTAATATGTCCAGTGACTTTTCTAGCTGGGCCAACCTGACTTTCTGGTAATTATATTTTATGTTTATCTTTTTCCTATGAGGCCGACCTATCTTCCTAGAGGATAATACCTTAATATTATATATTTTGTTGAGATGACATGTCTTCTAGGGTTTTCACACATCTGTTTAGGGTTTTTCTTTCTTCTGAAATATTCAATTCTAGTCAAAGGTTAAATATGGAGGTTAATACCTCCTGCAACTGCAATAATATCAACACTCGCATTCAGTTACATCCCATTCCATGCACCCCAGACATAAGGATAGGCATATATATTTTTGATATTTTCACCAAGAGGAATCAACAACAAAAGGTAAAATGCCTATAAAGATAGTTTCAAAGGTGCTTAAGGTAACAAAGTCTTAGGAAAGTGGACAGAGGCAAACTACCTCAGACAAAAAATGTGATGTTTTTATTTTATCATGTTATTTTACTTTGGCTTCACTATTTGGACAGAATTCACTCATTTTTGGACAACAATTGTTTTTGAATAGAAGATTGACATATTTATTTTTTAAGCATATATACACACATATATTTGATATTCAGGAGTCACAAGTATATTTTTGAAATATTTTATTTTGGGGCTGATTTTACATGTGTATGAATGATGATATTTAAATGACATGAGATACATATCCATTGATGGAGGTACAAAGGAATATCTTGAGAATTAAAGAATAAGGTTGTTTATGGGGTCCCCACCTATTTGTTAATATTTATTATACCCTTATCATTATTTATTAATATTTAATTATGAGTTGTCCCCATCTAACTAAAAGTTATTTAAATAACTTAACTAAAAGTAGATGGAACCACTCAAAACTACTTTTGGAAAATAACAGGAGAAAATTAGAGACAAGAAAAATGGGAGAGATAGTAGCACAAACTCTGATAAGTTTTTCTTTGTGATCCAGGTGCATATTGGTGGCCACCCAACTATTCCAAATTCCAACTGGCTCATCTTGACAGTTTTCAGTTCAACACGTTTTTTTGTAATGGGGACATTTCTTTGTAATTATGGGTGATGCACTTCTAAGGCTGTCTTGAAGCCCTACACAACATCTATGTGGATATTGGTGGCCGCCCATCTAGTCCAACTGGCTTATTTTGGTATTTTTCATCTTAGTACATCTTTATGTACTTCTGGGGCCATTTTGAGGCCCTAAACGACAGTTTTTGGTCTTTCCACATTCAAATTGTAGACAAATACAAAAATTGATGACATGATGCATATTTCTCAAAAATACCTTTCCAACGGGCTATCACACACCTAAAACAAAGATTGTATGCAAAAGTTACAACCCCGGGAAGTTGATGTACTAACTTACCCCAACGAGGCCCACATGACTTTTGGCGCTTCATCTCCTTGGGTTAGGTTTTTGGATGTATAGGGTTTTGGAATTCATGTTTATTATAAAAAGGCCTTCAGAGCCTCATTGTACTCATCTTCTTGTGAATGAGCATATCTGTCACATCTCTTCTCAGAGATAAGCTGCCACTATTCTAACGAGTCTTTCACTATGTATTTTTACAATCTCTCTACATTTTTTTCATTAATAGAACTCATGTATTATTGTAGTTCTATGTTTATGGAAATATTTATGTGTGTCTCATTGTAATATCTCTTCTTTCATTCGGTTCTGCTCATAAATCTGGATCAGTGGTATTAGAGCAGGCTGCTCTTGATTGTTTTTCAATGCATGTCCCCAATGAGGTCCGAGTATAGAAAGTTGAGTATTGAGCTTGTATTTCTTGAGGAAAATATCTCTCACATGCCCAAGAAACCCTCCACGGAAGAAGAAAAGGAAAATACAGAGAATATTATTTTATTAACCCATTGCTTGAGAAATCTCTCATGTGACAAAGGGACGAAATGATGGATAATTTTTCCCACATCCTTCAATGTCTACTGATAGCAACAAGTGCATCTTCATGAAGCGACCATTTTGGAGGAACCTCTCTCTTCAAGGTACAAGTTAATTTTTATATTCCCGTATTTGAAGGTTAGATAGATGTGGATTCTCTAGAAAAATGGTTAAATCTACTAAAAGGTTATTTCTATGTTCACAATTTTTTCGAAAGGGAAAAGGTCATCTTCGCACTCCTCAAGGATCTCCCCCATGTCAAACATTGGTGGGAAAATTAATGGGAGAAAAATTCCACAGAGGAATATAGAATATACGGGGTCAAAGCCACTTGGGATTTCTTTGTGGATGTGGTCAAGAAAAAATATTAACCTATTGATAACTATGAAGACCAGTACATTAGATAGACCATGCTGCAGTAAGAGAAGAGCCAAACAGTGTCGAAGTTCACAAATACTTTCCATACCTTGCGCAACAAGTTGGGTATCAGAGAATCTGATCAATATTTGGTTCTGAAATAGAATGGGCCTCTACATAGGTACATCCAAACCGAAATGGTTTTCCTAAACATCTCATCATTGGGAGTTGCCTATCGGTATCCTATCAAAATCGAGAAATCGTTTAGGCACCAGAACAAATGGGATTTTGGTTCTGCAAATCCACAACAACCAAAGCATGATAAAGATGGCCCTAACCAACATCCTCCTGAAAACCAGTAAAAGACACAGAAAAATAAGGGTAAGGGAAAGATGAATAATGACACTTGGAAGTGGTTCGACTTCCACAAAAACCGTTGGCACAACATTGATGAATGTCACTCGAAATAGTCATTGGTGGCCAAGATCAAAGACAAGGAGATGAACCTTGATTTGGAATATGATCCAGAAAATAATGAAAAAAGACAGATCATCGATGTAGACCCCACTACTACTGTCACGACTGCAAAAATTCAACCAAAAGGACTAGTAGATCCTGAAGAGGGGGAACGCCTATTCCATTCATAGATGTGGGTGAAGGGGACCCCATTGCATTTAATTATTTATAGTGGCATCCAAAAGAACCTCATCTCAGTCGAGGTTGTTAAACAGTTGGGGTTGTTGAAAACACCACACCCGCAACCATACAACATCGTGTGGCTTCACCAAGGATGATACCTTTGTGTCATCCAACAGTGTCACCTTTCCTATGGCATCCAACCCTTAAAGGATGAGGTACTGTGTGATTTTTCCCCTCTTGATGTTTTTGATGTTGTTTTGGGCCAACCATATATGTGGAAACGTCATGTTGTTTATGAGTCTCGACCCTGTAGTGTCATTATTACTCTGGGGGTTCATCTCTGCAGGGTACCAGAGGTAGTTCTGACTATTATTCCACTAAAACAATGTCGCAAGGTAATCTCTCATATTGCAAAATTCATCCTCTTCACAATCTTTTCAAAGGATGCACATAAGGCCACTACAACCACTACAGCCTTAGCACCTTCTATCCAACAGAAGCATATTGTAGAAGAGAAATAATATATTGTTTCTTCACTTACAATGGTGCCTACACAATGCCTCATCAAACCCAGAGACAACAGGTTGATGGAATAGATTCAACCCCGCCAACAACAGGTTCATGACAACCTTCCACAGACCAAGCAGCACAACTTCTCCAGAAAGGCACACAATTCACCAAGATTTAGATTCAACAAACTCTTTCCCCTCTTCCCCAAGAACTCAACCCAATGGATACTATTTCTTCTTATGGGGGGAGGACTGATCTAGGTGGATATTGGTGGCCACCCACCTGTTCCAAATTCCAACTGGCTCATCTTGATAGTTTTCGATTCAACACATTTCTCTGTAATGGGAAAATTTCTTTGTAATTATGGGTTCTACACTTTTGAGGTTGTCTTGAATCCCTACATAGCATCCAGGTGGATATTGGTGTCTAACCGTCTAGTTCAACTGGCCTATTTTGGTAGTTTTCATCTTAGTACATCGTTTTGTACTTTCAGGGCCGTTTTGAGGCCTAAACAACAATTTTTGGGCTTTCCACAGTCAAATTGTAGACAAAGTCAAAGTTTGATCAAATAATGCATATTTATTGAAAATACCTTTCCAATGGGCTATCGCATTCCTAAAACAGAGATCGTATGCAAAAGTTACGACCCCGAGAAGTTGATGTACTAACTTACCCAACGGGGCCCACATGAATTTTGGTGCTTCATCTCCTAGGGTTAGGTTTTTGGATGTCTAGGTTTTTGGCATTCATTTTTATTGTAAAAAGGCCTTCAAAACCTCATTTTACTCATCTTCTTGTGAATGAGCATAGTCATCACATCTCTTCTTAGAGATAAGCTGCCACCATTCTAGCGAGTCTTTCACTCTGTATTTTTACAGTCTCTCTACATTTATTTCATTAATAGAATTCACTTATTACTATAGTTCTCTATTTTTGGAAATATTTATGTGTGTCTAATTGTAATATCTCTTCTTTCATTTCATTCTGCTGATAAATCCGGATCCCTCTGGCTCTAGAGTGAGATTGCATTACTACTTCATTCATTTCTGAATCACTTAAAAGATAATAACTTCTTGTTGATAGCAAGGTATTGTTGAAGGTGGTAATAAGAAGGACCAAGAAGAATTGTTTGTTGACATCCTTCAGAAGTTTGATCATCCATTTTTTATAGTCTGTAAATTCTTATTGGATTTATGAATTAATTTTTCAGTGCTAATTAGGAATTTTTTACAGAGTCAAGACAGTGGCTTGTTGATCCAATTTTTATCAGTCTTGGTTTTACTTAGAAGACACCAGCCATCTCTATGTGATGTAACATTCCACATCTAACTTATAAGTCTTGTTCTGGTCCTTACCCATTCCAAGGTATGAAAGAATGTTTTTGGTTGTATTTAATAACTGAATTAATAAAATCATTTCATGGTTTTGGGTCTCATTTTGGACTACATTTGTAATCTTTATTTCAGATTTTTGTTTTATGAATGTTCATTAAATCTGTTATAAATTTTTGTTACAAAAATTTATTTATTTCTTTGTCATAACACAACATAAAATACAATATTAGGCCCAAGAACATATTTCTTGAGGACTAATTGATATTTTTGCAAAAGGCTATAAACATAAGGCAACAATCTCGCTTATCTTTCTTTATCCTTGCAAGATTAAAAAATGTTGGTACAAGGATAGCCATTCCTTTTCATCAACATTTATTTCGAGACCATACTGGGGAATTAATCCATAATTTTCCTGTTATCTGTATTTGATTTTCTTTACTTAGTTTTCTACTTTTATTTCCTTATTTCATGACTTTTATCGTTGCACGACAACCTAACATTAGTGATGGTTGGATTATCATACTAGTATTTATTTAACTTAATTCAATCTAATTTTAGAAACAACTCACACATGTGAATAAATTCATCATTCTTGGGAGGTTATTGCTGGAGACATTAGAATCCGTGAACAGTGGGAAGCCCAAAAAATGAAAGATCAAAATCAACCCCCTTAGTGAAAGGTTGACTTATGTCCTCTAGATCTCGTTATTCTCAAAGAATGAGAGGTTTATCTCCTCATATTAAACTTACTTCTGAAATAGGAAGAAAGAAGGTTTTTTTAAATAATCTTCTATCCAAACATCACAGATCTTTATCAGATTCTTCAAGTTCATCACTATCTCCAATTCCTATCATTTTCAAAATGACATCTTTTGGCACTTCTTCTGGTACTAGTTTACCCCATTCTTCAAAATCCTCTCCTTCATCGATAATTGGAAGTGTTTTGAGTCACCAAATCCCAGCTCAATCTACAAAAAACTCTACCAAGGTAATCAAGAAACTTGGCTTATTTCAGTTTGAATAAGATGCGACCACTACGTCGTGGCATGTTTCTTCGCCTTTGAATCTTACACTATCTACAAACTGTTGGGTATGTTTTATATTTTTTGCACGACTAGTTCTAGTGTCTACTACGTTGTGCCGCACGTACATGGGGATTTGAGGGGGGTTGTAGGGGGGGAAATAGACCCCCTTGTGTAGGGGTTCGGGGGAATTTCCCCTAAGAAATTTTTTCCTCGGGAAACGTGTCACATTTCTACCTCGTTTTTCATGTCGTCTTGAATTTTGTGTCCATTCTTGGGCAGTTTTTCAGCACATGGTTTTTGTTAATGGTTTTTTATTTCCGGTTAAGGAATTAGGGTTGTTGACTAATACAGGTCATTGGGTTAGGATTTTGGATGTTGTTGGCTCCTATATGTATATTGTATTGTAAACAATGTATCACTATGAATGAATATAGAATATGTTGGTTTTCCCTATTTGGGTTTCCAGGGGAAAAATCTCTATGTAATGTGTGTATTTTCCATTGTATCTTTTTTTTTCTTTTATTGAAAATTAGTTTGCAGTAAAATATTGTACAAGGTTAAAATCTACATTTGGTATCATAGTTGTGTTGGATTTAGGGGGGTGTCTTTGTGGTCAAGGGTTTGGCTCAGGACTATGATAAGATTTGTTACAGTGGGAGATCTATGGTATTGATTTTTCAAGTGAAAATAAATGGCAAGTAGTTTGAAAATGGAGATCGAGAAGTTTAATGGGAAAAATGTTGAGTTGTGGAATCTCAATATGGACTAAGATATAATGGTAGACATAGATCAATGGATCGTGGTGGATCCAGGTACTGCACCTACAACAACTTCAAAATATGACTGGAAAAAGTTGGATCGAAAGGCGAAGAGCAAAATCTGATTGTGTCTCTCAGATTCAGTATTACTGAATGTGTAAGAGGAAGCTACAACCAAAGATTTATGGGATAAGTTGGGGAAGTTATATCAGTATAAGTCCCTAGTAAATAAAAATTTTCTGAGAAAGAAGTTGTATAATCTCAGGATGAGAGATGGAGACTCGGTGGAAGATCAATTGAATGCCTTCAATACTGTGGTAAATCAGTTAGTATCTGTTGAGATTAAAATTTCAGATGAAGATAATTTTATCAGTTTATTGTTCTCTTTACCAGACTCGCGGGATAGTCTGGTTGTGGCCAGAGGTTATTGTTCTCTTTATCAGTTTATTGTTCTCTTTACGACTTCCTTGAATTTTGATGAATTGGTATCATCCTTGTTGTCCGAGAATATGATACAGAAGAACATGGAAGGACAGAGCATATATGCATTATTTGCAAGAGGACGCTCCCAGAAAAGAAACAGATCTAAGTCCTCAAGTGGGAGATCTAATTATAAGGGTAGATCTAAATCTCCCATAAATTTTGTAAAGGTATGTTGGAGATGTGGAAAAGAAGGAAACTACAAGAAGCAGTGTAGATCCAAAATTGAGAAAAAGAAGGTATCTGAAGAAGCTCCTTCTACAGAAGAAAAGACGTCCAAGGAAGAAGGAGGAGATGTGTACTTGGCTTCTTCAAGCACACATGCAGATAATGAGGCATGGTTGGTTGACTCAGGTGCATCCTTTCATATGACTCCCCATAGGGAGTGATTCTTTGAATATGGAAGGTATGATAGAAGTGATGTTTTCCTAGGTGATGACTAGATAACCAGAATCATAGGACAAGGTAAAGTCAAGTTGAGGCTCATAGATGGAAGGATTTTTGTAAGAAAAATGGACGATGCAGGGGTAAAAACAATATTTGAAAAGGAAACCTATAGGATCATTCGAGGAGAAATGGTGTTTCTAAAGGGAGTTCAGTTTGTAAATCTATATCAGCTGCAAGGAAGAACTATTAGTGATGGGTGTAATAGTTCCATTGTTCCTGATATTTGAGTTGAAGAAGAAATAACTCTTACAATCTCTGGAGAAAAGGTTATGTTGTGGCATCAAAGACTAGGGAATATCAGAGAGAAGGGTCTTTGACTACTACACAATAAAGGTATGGTTGAATCTATGTCTAACTACTCTTTGGATTTTGATTTCTGTGAACATTGAGTATATGGGAAGGATAATCGGTTAATATTCCCCTCTGGTGCAACGAGGCTAGAAGAAATTTTACAACTATTTCACAATGATGTGTTTGGACTGTTATCCCCCACTTTCAGGGATAACTAGGAGATCATGTCTCGAGGCCCACAGGTCCTAGACATGGAGTACCGAGAGCAGGATTGACTTGAGCATGGCTCTGGACGGCCCACCTTTTCTTCTTCTAGCATCTTCGTCTTGTTAGCAGCAACAACATCCATCACCATCAGCTTNATTAGTCTAGGTATCATGGTATGTGACACTTTGGTCATCAAAAACTTTGGATATATGCATTTTATTCCTTTTATTTATAACAATTTCTTGGATCTTACACTTGCCCAATCGACCATGTGTTGGGGGATTGATAGGGTGCCCTAACAAGCCTGTGTCTGTAGGTTTTGGTTTGCCACTGGGGGGAACTTCTAAAAAGCCATCATCCGCTCCCATCACAGCACCACCTTTCCATCTTGTTTCCCACTCACCTATCCCATTCCACTTGTTCAGACATTGGTTTGACCTATTTTTTAGGATTGCACCTTATCTTGTGGGAAGAAGGAGCTAAAGGCCCAGAAGGTAAAAGAAAGCTGGTAAAAGATA
>JASDQU010011940.1:269944-280790 GCA_032191745.1 Picea mariana
ATTCATCTCAACAACTTAACAACTTCCCAGAATAGGTAGCGCTCCCTCAAAAGGGCCATCAGAGCATTGTAGCGCTCCCTAGTAGGCTTTAGGGGGCGCCAGTGCTCTCAAAATATATAGCGCTCCCTCAAAAGGGCCAGGGAAGCGTTATAACGCTCCCTGACAATGTAAGGGGGAGCGTCAGCGCTCCGAGATAGTGTAAGGGGGAGCGCTCCTCTCCAAAAACTCAGTTTTTGAGGTGCTTTCAGTTGACAAAAGGTTTGCAAGCCTGTTGACTCATTTGTCCTCTTCCAAATCAGATGTTTGAGGTGTTTCAAGTGTCTTTCTCATGTTGTTATAGGCACGACATACGCATCATGGCAGTATGATTCGCTTGACACTTGCGGCACTTGTGAGCAACATGCGACACTTGCGACCTTGTGAGCAAAATGCGACACTTGCAACCTTTGTAATGACGACACTTGCGACACTATCAAAGTGAGTAATTTTGACGTGTAACAACATGTACCATTTAGACCAGTATGCATGGGGAGATGATCAGTTCGGACCTCCATGTGGATGAAGAGCCCACTAGATGGATGTTGAGACCCCATCAGGGGGCAGAGACATGATAGAGATGGACCAGGGGCTATGCACCAGAAGAGAAGAGGATGTTCCACCAGAGGCACTTTGGCAGTGCTTGACCTAGGGGAATTGACCCTCTTTTAGTGGAACGTTGGCCTTGGAAGGCCTGGGACATCACCCTTGATGACCATGACGTCATCTAGCCTATTGGACATCTTGGGAGGCAGACCGAGCAGTATTGGCATGTGTGGCATGATGGAGGAGCCCAAGGAGGGCTAACATTTTTCTCCAGGATGCCCCATTTGCCCTAAAAAAGGGCTAATGTCTCCTTTGGAGGGGATTCATATCTCTTTTCAGTTTAATTATGGTTTAGATTTTTCATTTAATGTAAAACAGTATGATTTTTCATTTATCGGCCTTTTTATGACCTAAAATGTAAAATTAGGTCATGGTACAGTATATATTGATGTTTTTTACTCTCATTTTTTTCATCATATTTCACTCAGTCATTAGTGATGTCTGAAATTTGTGCCCTATTCTAGGGTTTTGGCTGAAATAGTGAGGTGCACTTGTTGAAGGAATATTTTTCTTGGCATTTTTGGCATTTATCTTGGTGGAAGGTGTTACAACTAGGGTTTGCTAGTTGATTTCTTGGTCAAATGTAAGTAAATTTCTGCAAAACAACTTGAATGAATGGTTGTAGTTTATTCCTCTTGCATTTATGGTTATAATTTTATGAATAAACCCTAGGGGACAAGCACACATTGTAGGTCCTTGTCTCATGTCCCCGTCAAGATTTCTAACCATTTTGCTTGTTGAAATGAGATAGAGCCTTGCCATAGAAACACTCTACTCTTTCATGCTAAAGAGGATTGATCCTAGCCTTAGCTACACTCATTTTTCCCCTCTTCATATTCTAGCCGTACTATCCTTAAACTGAGAAGAAGAAGATGCCTTCAACCTAGGTTCTCTACACTTGGGGCCGATTTTTATAGGGTTTGTTGATAGATCCTTGTTGTAGCAACACTCTACTTCATCAAACCCTCTTGTCTCTATTTTATACTTCATCTTCAGCTAGTTGTAGTTGCCAGTAATTTAAGGAAGGAGGAGAGAGCACTGAGGTCTAGTTCATCTACACCAAGGTGAGCCTCTCTCCCCTAGGGTTTGTGTCCTTGAGGCCTTGATCTAGAAACACCTCAAGGATAAATACTCTAGTCCTTAGCCTTATTACATTATTTGATCCTTCAGCTCTTGCTTCCTCCCTTTGACTCCATTAACCCTAGGAAACGCACTGGTCTAAGACCTAGCCTATGAGTATCATGATAAAAAACAAAAAATCTCTAATCCTTTGAAAAACCCCTAACTTTACTAACCCTAGCCTAACACTAACATTCTAACCCATATGTTGTCATCTTCTTTAATGCTATAAACATCTTATATGCAACATTTATTTCATATTTAAAGCAATTGAATGGTTGGCTAAGGCATTATTTCTAAATTGTTGATATTGTTACATTGAATGCCATTAGCATTTATTGTGAAGTGATATTGTAATCATTTCTATTGTACAACTTCGATTTTCTTCATCAATAATATTGTTTACCAATTGCTTGTTATCATAAATTCATTTATTATATGAAGTACTAACCAGCAAGCAAACTTGCATGTGTAGTTTCATTGTTTCTTTGTTCTCAGGCAGGTGATAATTCTTGGTTATTACTTCCAAATTGGCTATAAGCCAGACTTTCTCATCAGGTGGTGACTTGTGAGGGGGAAATTATCTTTTAGATCTTAATACTTTTGCCTCCTCAAGACCCCAAGTCACTAGTGATGTCTCCCCTAGGCCTTACCTCCCTAAATAGAAAGAACCAACCCATTGAGGTGACATTGGGTGGGATAAGTTCTTGTTACACCAATTTGTCTCTTCATCTCTAGCTTTTATCCCAAAACTACAAACTGTGTGATAACATGGACCTATGCCGGTTCCATCATTGGGAAAATTTGTGTACTAAGTCCATTTATAGATGACTTCTCGAGGAATACTTGGATATATTTCCCCAGGAATAAATATGAAGTCTTTGGAAGGTTTAAAGATTTTAAGGCTCTTGTTGAGAACCAAACAGAGAAAATAATTAAGGTGTTGAGGACAAATAATGGCGGAGATTTCTATGGGAATGAATTTGAAGAATTATTTAATAAGTGTGGTATAGCAAGGTATAAGACTAGTCCATATACACCTCATCGGAATGGAGTTGCAAAAAGGATGAACATGATGTTGATGGAAAAATCAAGGTGCATGCTTAGTGGTGGTGGGTTACGGAAAGAATTCTAGGAAGAGGCAGTGGGTATTGCATGTTACCTGGTCAACAGATCACCCTCATCAGCGTTGTATGACAAGACTCCACAAGAGGTATGGAATGGTAAGAAACCTTCTCTCACACATCTCAAGGTATTTGGTTATGAGGCCTATGTTCATGTTCCAAAGGAAAACAAGAGTAAGCTACATAAGAAGGCTGAAAAGTCTATCTTTATTGGGTATAAAGATGGTCTCAAAGGTTACAAGATTTGGAACCCATAAACTAAGAAGGTTGTGTATAGCCAAGATGTGGTATTTAGAGAAATGAAGTATGTTGTTAAAGAAAAAGTCCTACCAAGTAAGGAAGAACCAGATAAAATAGAGTTTGATTTAAAGGATGATGAATCAGACTCTACAGAAGAACAAGAATCAGAAGAAGAAGATTATCATACTCTAGTATTGAGGAGATTGGTTCAAGAAATAAGGATACCAGAAAGGTATACTCCATCTTATTTCCATTCAAATTTTTCTTTGTCTATCACTGATGATGATCCTAGAACTTTCAGGGAGGCAATGGATTCAAAGGATGGAAATCTCTGGAAAAAGGCCATGGATGAAGAAATGGAATCCTTGGATAAGAATGAGGATTGGGATCTAGTGGAGTTGTCAACTAGAAGAAATCCCATTGGCATCAAATGGGTATTTAAAAGGAAGTTTAATGCAAAAGGAAAAGTGGAGAAATACAAAGATTGACTAGTAGCAATGGGTTATTCCTAGGCTGAGGGAATCGATTTTGGTGAGATTTTTTCTCATGTTGCCAAGTCAAATTCTATAATATTTATGTTATTTGTTGTCGCTGCATTTTATTTTGAAGTAGAACAGGTGGATGTGAAGACAGCATTCCTACATGGGGCTCTGGAAGAAGAAATCTATATGAAGCATCCAAAAGGATTTGTTGTGAAGGGAAAGAAGGAGCTGGTATGCAAGCTAAAAAGGTCCCTGTATGGTTTAAAACAATCACCAAGGATGTGGTATCAAAAATTTGATACTTATATGTTGGGACATGGCTTCACAAGAAGCAAAGAGGATCACTATGTGTATTTTAAATTAATTGGTGATCATTAGATTTATTTGTTCTTGTATGTGGATGACATGTTGTTGATAGGAAACAACAAGGAGATTATCCAGGATGTGAAAACTCAATTGTCCTCTAAATTTGACATGAAGGACCTCGGTGATTCAAATTTCATTTTGGGAATGGAAATTAAAAGAGATCGGAAAAAGAGAAAACTCTAGTTAAATCAAAGAAAACGTGTCGATAAAATATCACAAAGGTTTAATATGTAGGAATGTAAACCGGTCAAGGTCCCTATTCTTGTTGGTGTAAATTTATTTGTGGGTTAGTGTCCCAAGACACATGAAGAGGAGGAGGACATGTCTCGTGTTCCATATGAGAGTGAAGTAGGAAGTTTGATGTATGCAATGGTCTGTACTAGACCAAACATTTCACATGCAATGGGATTTTTAGCAGGTATATGTCAAAACCAGGGAAGGAGCATTGGACAATAGTAAAAAGGGTTTTCACGTATTTGCGTGGCACTGCTAGCTATGGATTGTGCTACTAAGGAAGACTAGGATTGGATAGATTGTTGGACATACATGTATTTTTGGATGCAGACTAGGCTGGATATCTGGATCATAGGAGATCTACAAGCAGGTATGTGTTTAACCTGTTTGGAGGAGCAATCAGATGGATGAGCAAAAGATAGGTTGTAGTGGCACTTTCAACTAAAGAAGTTAAATACATGGCATCCACTCATGAATTTAAGGAAGCAGTATGGTTAAAAAGACTATGTTTAGGTATTGGGTTGGTACAACAAGTTGTAAGGATAGATTGTGATAGCCAAAGTGCAATTTTTCTGGCAAAGAACTTGATTTATCATTCAGACAAAGCATATTGATATTCAATATCACTTTGTGAGAGACATGGTTGAAGAAAATAAAGTGTTGCTGATGAAGGTGGACACTTTGAAGAATGTTGTAGATTCATTAACAAAATTTGTGAGCACTAATAAATTCTCTTGGTGTAGAGGATCCATGGGCATTGTTGCCCTACATTGTTGACTATGTAACCCCTTGTATGCAAAGAAAACAACAAGTGGGAGAATGTTGGGTATGTGTTATATTATTTGCACGATTAGCTCTAGTGTTTGTTACGTTGAGTTGTGTACATAGGTGGATTTGCAGGGGGGGCGATAGCCCCCTTGCACGTGGGTTCAGGGGCAGCACCCTCGAGAAAATGTTTTTCCTCGAGAAACGTGTCACATTTTTTCCTCTTTTTTTGTGTCGCCTGGATTTCTATGTCCATTGTTGGACAGTTTTTTGGCACATGGTTTTTGTTGATGGTTTTCTATTTCTAGTTAAGGAATTAGGGTTGTTGACTAATCCATGTCATTGGGTTAGGTTTTTGTATGTTGCTAGCTCCTATATGTATATTGTATTGTAAACAATGTATCACTATGAATGAATATAGAATATGTTGGTTTCTTGATTTGGGTTTCTAGGGGAAAAATAGCTATGTAATGTGTGTATTTTCCATTGTATATTTTTTGTTCTTTTATTGAAAACATGTTTGCAATAAAATATTGCACAAGGTTAAAATCTACACAAACCCCCTTCCAAACTTCAAGGATCATTTTTCTAAGTTCCCAAATATTGACACCATTTCCACTAAAGAACATTTAATTGCATTGTCTAATGCATGTCATAATATAGAAGAAAATGATAATGACACTTGTATGTGGTTATTTGTCAATTATTTAGAAGAGAAATTTGCAGTTGATTTTTTCAAATTACCTCATAAATTATTTTCAACATGGTATGAATTGACTTACGGGTTTAAATCAACTTATGGGAAACCTAAAAACCTAGAAGATTTATTAAGGGAATACAACAATTTGATTTATAACAACGATGAAACAATCAAGTCTTTCAATCTATGTTTCACCAAATTATACAATCAAATCCCTGACTTGATTCAACCATGTAATCATGATTCTCTTATTCAATATTATAACACATTACCTTCTTCTTATCATCAAATACTAGAAGAAATAAATGGAACCAATCTACGGTCTGCACTTCAAACTTGCTTAGAGTACGAAGAAAAATTGGAAAGAATAGATCTTCCCAAGGATTTGATCTATATTGTGAAAAATACTATATCTAACAACCACATAAACTAGGATAATGACTTGTCCAATGCTATGTGGGTAGAAAAAGTTTCACCAAAAGGAGTATTGGGCACCTCTCCTTATTATTTGGTTTTACAAGAAAGATGCAATTATTCCACTAAATGTTTTCCTACCATCAATACAATTGTCCTAGGCCTCAAGGGGTCAACCTTATCCTTCTCTCCAAAATAGGATACACACATTTATTATGTTGGAAGGGGAAAGGGAGAAAGCTAAACAAGAATCCGCAACTCACTGACAAATCATCAAAAGGTGTTTTGAAAAACACAATGCTAGTAAGAAAAACTTTGAGATAGGTGATTTTTTCTTTAAATTGGATAGAGTTAATGAGCCTATAGGAAAGCATACTAAGTTATAAAATTTATGGCTCGGTCCCTACCATATTGTAGAGAAAATAGAAACTTGCACATATTGGTTACAAAGCCTAGAAGGTGAACTTGAATCTGTTCCTAATAATGGCCAGATCCTTAAGCATATTTCACTTGGTTGTTTTTCACAAGCAATCGAATGTATATAGTATTTTGTTTCTTTTTACAATTTTGGTTTAATTTTGATTTAAAATAGTTAAGATTATTATAGCTTGTTTTCCTGTTTAGATTAAGTTCTTGTTTCACTTATCGCTTTTAAGGTATGTTGAGTTTTCAACACTTGGTGAAAGAAAAAATATAACTATTTGCTATATATATAACTATTTTTTCTATCAAAATTAAAGTGATTCATCTATGAATTGAACAAGGAGGCAAGGAGTGATTCACAATTTCTCTTCTATGAAGTTTTGGAAACATTCAATGCCTTTGTTAGTAAAAGAACTAGTTCTTACCAATAAAAAATGATCAAAACATTCATAATATTCATAAATATAACCTCAGTAACGAGGAGGGATAGTTGGATGCCACTTTTCCCTTGAAAGGAAAATTATAATGGTTGAGTACTTGATTCATGTCTTCACCAATAGATATCATCTTCAAAATCATAAAGTGTGTGTTTCACCTTATTCTCTTCTGTTTAAAATATGTTTGCCATAAAATATTGTACAAGGTTAAAATCTACACAAACCCCCTTCCAAAATTCAAGGATCATTTTTCTAAGTTCTCAAAGATTGACACCATTTCCACTAAAGAACATTTAATTGAATTTTCTAATGCATGGCATAATATAGAAGAAAATGATAATGACACTTGTATGTGGTTATTTGTCAATTATTTAGAAGAGAAATTTGCAGTTGATTTTTTCGAATTACCTCATAAATTATTTTCAACATGGGATGAATTGACTTACGGGTTTAAATCAACTTATGGGCAATCTAAAAACCTAGCAGATTTATTAAGGGAATATAACAATTTGGTTTATAACAACGATGAAACAATCAAGTCTTTCAATCTATGTTTCACCAAATTATACAATCAAATCCCTGACTTGATCCGACCATGTAATCAAGATTCTCTTATTCAATATTATAACACATTACCTTCTTCTTATCGTCAAATACTAGAAGAAATAAATGGAACCAATCTATGGTCTACACTTCAAACTTGCTTAGAGTGCGAAGAAAAATTGGAAAGAATAGGTCTTCCCAAGGATTTGATCTATATTATGAAAAATACTATAGCTAACAACCACATAAACTAGGATAATGACTTTTCCAATGCTATGTGGGTAGACAAAGTTACACCAAAAGGAGTATTGGGCACCTCTCCTTATTATTTGGTTTACAAGAAAGACGCAATTCTTCCACTAAATGTTTTCCTGGGCACCTCTCCTTATTATTTGGTTTACAAGAAAGACGTAATTCTTCCACTAAATGTTTTCCTACCATCAATACAATTGTCTTAGGCCTCAAGGGGTCAACCTTCTGTTGCTCTCCAAAATAGGATACACACATTTATTATGTTGGAAGGGGAAAGGAAGAAAGCTAAACAAGAATCCACAACTCACCGACAAATCATTAAAAGGTGTTTGACAAACACAATGCTAGTGATAAAAACTTCGAGATAGGTGATTTTTCTTTAAATTGGATAGAGTTAATGATCCTATAGGAAAGCATACTAATTTATAAAATTTATGGCTCGGTCCCTACCATATTGTAGAGAAAATAGGAACTTGCACATATTGGTTACAAAGCCTAGAAGGTAAACTTGAATCTGTTCCTATTAATGGCCAAATCCTTAAGCATATTTCACTTGGTTGTTTTTCACAAGCAATCGAATGTATATATTCTTTTGTTTATTTTTACAATTTTGGTTTAATTTTGATTTAAATTAATTAAGATTATTATATCTTGGTTTCCTGTTTAGATTAAGTTTTTATTTTCACTTATCGCTTTTAAGGTATGTTGAGTTTTCAACACTTAGTGAAAGAAAAAATATAACTATTTGCTACATATCTAACTCTTTTTTCTATCAAAATTAAAGTGATTCATCTATGAATTGAACAAGGAGGCAAGGAGTGATTCACAATTTCTCTTCTATGAAGTTTTGGAAACATTCAATGCCTTTGTTAGTAAAAGAACTAGTTCTTACCAATAAAGAATGATCGAATCATTCATAATATTCATAAAGATAACCTATGTAACGAGGAGGGATAGTTAGATGTCACTTTTCCCTTGAAAGGAAAATTATAATGGTTGAGTACTTGATTCATGTCTTCACCAATAGATATCATCTTCAAAATCATAAAGTGTGTGTTTCACCTTATTCTCTTCTGTTTAAAATTAAAAAATGACAATAAAAAAAGAAAGTAAAAGAAAAACCTTTTAAAAGGTTCAAGGAAGAGAATTGTATTAAGGTGATACATATTATTTGATGAGGGAATGCATATTTTTTTCGAGGTTAGAGAGCCTCGGGAAAACCCTTGAGTACTTTGAGGATGGTACCCAGGGTAAACCATAGAATCTCTAGGACACAAGGACATTCAACAACAAGGCTCAAAGCCATTACAATAATATACTCTTTATGAGCTCAATGTGTCACTTGCAGAAAATGAACCCAGGTGGGGAGGATAACAATCATTCCTCCCAACCACTCGAGCTAAAGAAAATTGACAATGAGTTAATGTAGATATCTCCATCGAGGATATGGATTCTCATTGATAGCAGATTAAGCTCTGTTATATTGGGGTGACTCTACTAAGGCTATGGATGCTTGCTAGCAATGAAGAAACACTAGAATAATGATAGAGTTACTTGGAGATCTCTAACATTGAAAGAGTGATATGTGTCATTTTCTTTTTCAAAGCTTAAGTTTTCAATCAAAAGGAATTATCCTTCTATTAGGTCAAGTAATTAATCATTTCATTACAAGGTAAATATTCACTCCAAAGTTGATTAGAAGAGAAGTTATGAAGAAATTTTTTTCCAAATTTTCTTCTAATTTAAACTCCACTTGAAAATTTGATTTGTTTTTTCCAAAGATATATATGAAGATATTTTGGGTTCACCTAATGAATCACCATTTGTTGAGCCTTCAACACACCCTATATGGTTATTTGATATGTACTAAGATAATTATGTTATCTCCTCCATCATAATATATATATGTAGGTTTCTAAATTAAAAGGAAAATATATTGATGAGGATTTTAATGGTTAACAAATAAAATCAACTATATTTGTCATTGAAATGAGATAATGTGTTATAGGCATTATTTAATAGCATACATTATAAACATATTTTAATGATATTTTTATTTTTCAACAATTATTTGATTCTTCTATCCAAAGACACCTACCAATAAAAGATGATTCTTGTGTATTTTACATGCTTCATAAGTTTTTAAATACCTTATGTGTTGTTGTTATAACTATTTGAAATAAAATTTGGTATATTTTCAAATATGGTCATCCTGGACTAACTCGGCATCTTTATGCATAATTTTTTGGGAATTTTGAAGGATATCACATATAACAATTATGCCTCTATTATATTATAACCCCATCTTGAGGGTGGAACTTGAGTAGAATGGTTATGGATGTGTGGTGAGTGTTCTATTAACAACTATATTTCACAGTTTATTTATCTTAAGATGTATGTTCATGTGATGATTGCTTCTAATACATTTGTGGTTTTGAAAGGTATCCATTGTAGTGATTATTTGTTCATGGTTTTTATGGTCCAGAGCAATATAGTTATGCATAAATAATACATTGTTTGGGTATCTAACTGATTGGAAATTGAATAATAGTGGAGTGAATGATATTTCGAATACTCCACAAAGAAATATTTAAAGATAGACGATGATAAATCTTTTTCTTGTATAACATTTTAAAAGAGTGAAAAAACTAGTTTAATTTATGTCTCAATGATAAAAATAGCATTTGCACACATCACATATTATGAGTGCTTGGATTTTACACCTGTAGAAACTCTTTACCAATACAAAAATGTCCCTAACTATTAATGGTGTTAAATTTCAAGATATTGATATGTATTGAACCATGAAACAATGTATTATCCCAAATTTGCAGATCTGGATATTAACTTTCTACTGACCCTATCTGTTGCAGATATGATACTCTTTGGGTGGTTGAATGGGTTATTTAGGTTTTTTACTGCATCTGATAACTTGAATTTAACATGTGTGGTGATTTTTCATGTGGTTTCAGGTGGAACAACTTGTTTAAGATATATCAAATAGTTAAGAAATTACAATAATGACATGCATGTACAAAACTTCACACACAAACTAGATGCATGTAAAAATAACCAAACCAATATTCAATTATACCTTCAAATCAC
>JASDQU010011940.1:281368-292404 GCA_032191745.1 Picea mariana
TGGCTAACACTAAAAGAGTATCCCAATTAGATTCCACAGTCAAAATATGATGGAGTGCCCTACCTCCTTTTCCAATGGGTCAAAAGGAATCTGGCTTGCTATCTCTCTAGATGAGTATATATGAGAATATGTGATCTCTCCTTTGTATGTCAAACACGTTGCAACTCCACTTATTGAATGTGATGCCCTGATGGATAGAAGGCTTGGAAAAATGTGTTATAATTCTCAAATGAAGTGCCTTCCCCTGATCTCAAATGGGTTCTGAGGGTTTAGGTTCGCTAGGCCTCCTCAGGAAGAGCGACCCACTATACCTCTAATGTCTCCTCTAGAACTCACGCTGGAATCTGGCTGTTGGAGATGGATCTCTGATCTCCATGCTCAATTTGACTGTAGATCTGTAATGAAAGCAATGGAAAACATGTGTGGTCTCCTTTACTAGCTAGGGTGTGTCTCTTAACATCGAATCCAATCCCTCGGTGTCTTCCTCCTGGAATCCACAAGTATCCTCACCTGAATCTGGATTTCTCCTCATAGCTCTGGTTTCAATTCTCAAATAATCAATAATGACCCATTAGGTCACTTTTCCTCTCCTTATATCCACTGAAACCCTAATTATTTATTGACTTTTCACTTAAGCACTTTTCTAAGTTTTCTAATTTAATATTCACTTAAGCACTTAATTACCTTTTTCCACTTAGTCACTTAATGTCACTTTCAAATTATAACATTTCCCTAGTGAAATGACATTAAATGAAAATTTTACGTTGTTTATTCTTGTCTATAGTCTAAAGGGGATGTTTAGACTACTAATCCCTCCTCTCTAGAGTCCTCACTTGGAAAGGGACATTGCAGTCCTCCCTTCCCGAGATTTCTTGTCTTCAAGCAACATCAATCCAGGGTTTTGCAAAATATGATCACTCTCCCAAGTAGCATCCTCTAATGGAAGTCCCCTCCATCTGACCAAAAACTCTATGATCATATGGCTCCTCAATTTTCTCTCTCTAAACTCCAATATCTCCTATGGAACCAACTCTAACTATCCCTCCTCATCAAAAGGTGGTAGCTCCTTCTCGCGAGGTTGTGGCTCTACTGGTGGTTGTGCCCCTATCGGTGTTGGTGGTCTCCTTGGAGGCTCCTCCTCCTCATGCAATGGCTCCTCCTATGAGCTAGTGGACTCATTGTCCTATTCATGATTTCCTTGTTCCTCCTCATCATTGTTTGTTGCAACCTAAATGTAGTGGAATTGTCCCTTTCCCATGCACCTGTGGCTGGGGACCCATGGATCTATGCAGTTGAATCATAACTTCTTCCTCATAATATCACACTGTATATCATCATCCAACTTCCCATTACCCTTCCACTCTCTCTGGAATGGTTTCCTGATCCGAAATTGATCTTTTAAAGAATATGGTTAAGTTTATGCATGAGTTGATTTACCACTTAGGAATTAAGAGAAGAAGAAGATTTTAATGAAATAATGTTGCAACCATCAAAAGAATGCATAATAGAAAATACACATAAGAAACAAAAAACTATAATTCCAATATTGATAATGAAGTTCGACACAATTTTGCCTACGTCTTCGGGCCTTTGTCTCAGTGAGGGATGCTTTATTATTAATATTCAATGCTTCAAAAATACATCAGAAATACATCAAATGGATTACAAACTCATTTTTCTATGTTCTTATCGACCTCAGGAATCCAACACAATTGACGAAACCGATAAAGGCTTAGCATAGATCCTAGAAATGGCTTCCAAAGTTCACTTCCTTGATGGCTTCCCTGCATAAAAATGGCTTAATCTTCACAAAAAATCCAACATTTTGTTGTTCAGAACCTTCCCTGAACTGTTAAAAAACTCTAGTTTATATAGATTTTGAGTTGGGGTCGAAATCCAAATTCCCCCCAAGATCTGGCCTCTTTCTGGGCTCCAGATCCACTGTTTTTGGCCAAAAATCCACAAAAATCAAAAAACATCCATCAATATAAGGTAAAACCCCACTAAATTGGCAAATAATTGGTTAAGTACCCAAATATAGGGTGAAAACCCCTTTTTTTGGTTGCATGAGTGACATGTGGCATGGAGCTAGGCCCTTTAAGCCCCCATGCCTAGGTCACACCCCTGGTCATGGGATTATCCCATGTGACCTGGCCTCCATTCGACGCGCCTCCCTTAAACATAAAAAAGGGGCTAATGCTATTTTTTTTTAAAAGTGGGTAAATTTATAAAGTTAAGTGCTTACTCATATGGCTAGCACATTGGTTCTAAGACTTTTCTATGTGGATAGGTCATAGGTTCAAATCCCATGGAGTTATGCAACATTTTTCATTCGACCCTTTTAGGCCCCATTTAGGTTGACACATGGCACCTTGTGATTGGGCCACATGTCAGCCCATGGTTGGCCAAAACCATACCATGTGGACCAATCAACCCTTGCCACTTGTCAGCATTAGAAACTGTGAAATGTTAAGATCTGAAATGCCATGTGTTTGTTGCAGGAGTTGCCACTTGTCGACAACAAAAGCTGCCAAGTGTCACATGTTGAAGATGCCATGTGTCACTTTGACCCTTTAACTTTTTGTAGGAGAAGACCAAATTTTCCAACTGCCATAACTTTCTCATATGACATCCATTTTTCAATCCATTTGCGCCGCTAGAAATCTTGCGACGAGCACTTCGCGATCATATCATTTTCTTGAGCATTTTAGAACATTGATTTTTTAGTATTTCAGGATCCATTTTGGATCATTCCTCCCCACTAAGACCTTTTGGTCCTCCAAAAGGGTATTAAACAAAAATCAAGTGCGGGATAGGCCTCCCCACTTGTTCTTTGTCTTTAAACTCTGTCCTTTGCACATGTCGCATCACAATCAATTTCATAACCATGAGAACTGAAAAAATTCTTAGCCATTTGAACTCGTTCACATGTTACTAAACCCAATTCCATCCATGTAGAAAAAAATAGCAGTCATAATATCATAAATATGACTGAAAATGAACCAATATGTTGGATGGGCTTGCACGACATTATCTTATCTTGAAGCAAAGTATGATTGAACTTCCATTCTACAACCATCTTATGTTCATGCTTAATATCAACTGCTTTAATTGGCACAATTATAGGTATATTGCTTGCACAAGATGCCTTCTTTAATTGTTCCATTGTTAGAAGAGATTGGTTTTCTTTAATATGATGAGCATGTATAAAATATTATGTTCCTTCTTTAGTTAAGTGATATTGATTATGTTCCCTAAATAATATTGCTTTGAGATGATATAAAAGGGCTTCCTAAGACCATTCCACATGTTTCTAGTGGCACCACATCACATATTACTTCATCCACATACTTAGAAGTAGCTGCAAACTTTATGATACATTTCTTTGTTATGGGAAATTTTTTATCTTTGCTTATCCAATTTAGTGAATAGGGTTTGTGATGCATCTTAGTGTTTAATCCCAATTTTTTAACCACTTCCTCTAAAATTAAGTTATATTGAGATCCACTATCTATCAATGTATTGATCTTAGTATCTATCATTATGACCTTTATATGAAACAATTTACTTCTTGAATCAAAACCATCACCAATTTTACCTGTCAAACCAACTACTGTAATATTAGACTCATCACTTGAATCCGATCCCAAGTCTGCTGATCATGTTGTTGTTGCAAACTTTTTCCTCCCTTTCCTTTCTTTGAACCACTTCAGTCTTTTCTCTGGGTGCAATTTTCAGCAATGCTCATCATCATGCCCTTCTTTCTTGCAATTCTTACAAGAGAGCTTATATTCATTCATTGTCACTGAATTGGCTTTCTTCCCAATCCCTTTTCCTTTGTCATCTTTCTTTGAAGATGATTCCCTTGATACACCAACTCCATTTTTCCCTGCTTCAATATACGTTGCTTGGACAGAAACCTCATCAAGATTAGTAGGTCCAAAAATAAATATAGTATTACGAATATAAGCAGGAAAACCTCCTATATACTTCATAAGAGTTTCTTGTGTAGTCAATGGAACATCTAACATCAAAGCCATATTACGAAATTCATCTGTACATTCCTACCCCGACTGTCCTTTTCTTAACTTAAGAATTTTCCATTCAATTAAATCCTTTTACTTATACCCCAAAGGATAGAACTATTTTCTAAGTGCGGAAATAAAATCACGCCATGATGGAAAAATCTTACCAACTTGTTGAGTTCCATTTTGCATCTTACTTTACCACCAGATGAGAGTTGTGCCTTCAAGACGAAGCAATGTCAATCTGATTTTGGTTTCCTCATCCTTGATTTTCTGCACATTACAATATACCTCCATCTGTCTAACCTAGTTATCAAGTTTCTCAGCATTAACTCTACCATCATACATAGGAAAAACAAATTTTACATCAAGTTTAAGTAATGGCATATCATTCTTATGTTTATGAGAATGTTTTCTTGCAGTAGAATTTGAACTTGTACTTGAAGAAGAAGAAGATGGAGATGAAGGAGGTGAAGGAATATATTTTGGAGGGTCCTCTCCTTCTTCAATTTTGGCTTGCATTGAATATTCCCCTTGAACCAGTCTCTTTCATTCCAAGTAATCATCATACAACACTTTTACCATCTCTGGCATGGAAAAGAAAGTTCTTTGAAACTCTCTTTCATTTTGAGAAATTCCTTCTTCCGATGCCATCTTCTCACTTTGAGATGTCCTCTTTCTTGATCCAATCTCAGGATCTCCTTCTACAAGATATCCTTCACCATGACTTATCTTTTCCCTAGTAATCATGAAAACTCAAACAACCAACTATCAACCTGCTCTGATACCACTTGATCCGAAATTGATCTTTTAAGAGAAGAATAGAAGAAGAATAAGCATAAGATAAGAGTTTATTTACCACTTTGGAATTAAGAGAAGAAGAATATTTTAATGAAAGAATGTTGCAGCCATCATAAAGAATGTAGAACAAAAAATAAACATAAGAAACAACAAACCATAACGCCAAGATTGATAATGGACTTTGACACAAGTTTGTCTACATCTTTGGGCCTTTGTCTCAGTGGGGGAGGCTTTATTATTAATCTTCAATGCTTCAAAAATACATCATAAATGCATAAAATGGATTTCAAAATGGCCTGGATGTGTTCTTCTCGACATCAGGAATCTAACACAACTGATGGCACTGAAAAAGGTTAAGCGTAGCTCTCGAAAATGGCTTCCAAAGTTTTCTTCCTCAATGGCTTCCCTACATAAAAATGGCTTAAGCTTCACAAAAACTTCAGCATTTTGTTGTTTTTAACCTTCCCTGGACTGTAAAAAACCTCTGGTTTATATATATATTGAGTTGGGGGTCGAAATCCAACTTCCCCCCAAGATCTGGCCTCTTTCTGGGCTCCAGATCCACTCTTTTTGGCCAAAAATCCACAAAAGTCAGCAAAAATCCATTAATATAAGGTAAAAACCCACTAAATTGGCAAATAATTGATTAAGCACCCAAAAATACGGTGTGCGCCCCTTTTTGTGGTCGCATGAGTGACATGTGTCCTGGATCTAGGTCCTTTAATCCCCCACGCCTAGGTCGTGCCCCTGGTCACAGGATTTTCCCATGTGACTTAGCCTCCATTCGACGTGCCTCCCTTAAACATAGAAATGGGGCTAATGTTAATTTTTTTAAAAGTAGGTAAATTTATAAAGTTAAGTGATTGCCCATATGGCTAGCACATTGGTTCTAAGACTTTGCTATGTGGAAAAGTCATAGGTTCTACTCCGATGGAGTTATACAACATTTTGCATTCAACCCTTTTAGGCCCCATCCAGGGTGACACGTGGCACCCTATGATTGGGACATGTGTCATCCCATGGTTGGCCAAAACCATACCATGTGGACCAATCACCCCTTGCCACTTGTCAACATTAGAAACTACCAAATGTAGAGATATGAAATTCCATGTGTTGGTTGCAGGAGTTGCCACTTGTCGAGCACAGAAGTTGCCAACTGTCACATGCTGAAGATGGACTTGTCCCTTTGACCCTTACTTTCTGCTAAAGAAGACCAAATTTTCCAACTGTCATAACTTTCTCATACGACATCCATTTTTCGATCTGTTTATGTCAACGGAAATCTTGCAACGAGCACTTAGCGATCATGTCATTTTATGAAGCATTTGAGAACTTTGATTTTTGAGCATTTCAGGATCCATTTTTTATCATTCCCTATCTCGGTCCTTCTGTGGCACAAAGGGTTTGGAAAAAAATTTGGTTTTCAAAATTAAGTCTACTGGATCTGTAGTGTGTAGGATGGAATCCTGTAGTGTATGAGGTCTGTAGGACTTAACCCATCCTCTCAAGGGTTCTATGAGACCCTCTATGAAAAACATGATCATTCTAGGCTCTCAGATGCATGTCATTGTCATTGTTATTCTCTGAAACTATGTAATAAATGCATCAGGTGTACCAATTTATCTCAACTGGGCTAAGTCCCTGAAGCGGATCTCTGGATCCCTCATGTAAAACCTGTCCATAAGTTTCTCCATGAACTCCTTGTAAGAGATGATGTGACTGTGACCCAACATCACTAGTCCATGGTGCCACCACTTGCGGGCCTCTCCCTCCAAATGCAAAGTAGCAAAACTGATGGCTTCAAATTATTTCATCTAGTTGAGCTTTTAGTATGTGTTGAGTTTTTTCACCCAAGATCTAGCAATACATCTGGATGATCCATTGAAAGAAGGTATAGTGAGTTTCCGTACTTTTTGAATGAACTCCATGTTTTGTCCTTATTGCTACTATTGTCCTCCCCTATGATGATCTCTTAGACGATTCTTTAGTCCAAGTCCACAATAATCTACTAAAGTCATGTCATTATGGAACTATGGCCTTAGGGATGCATACTATCTCCTGTAATCATCAATATCTTATGCATGTGTGGCCAATCTCTGTGTTACTAGCTGATGTGTTCTTGCTGGAAGTTCCCTCTGATAGCTATGGAATATTATCATGGGAATCCTACTCAATGATGTGTAGGTGCGAGTAGGTTAATGGGTTCTACTACCTGCCCCTGAGTTCCCTTGTGCTGCATGGAGGACATGTTCTCCTGTAATGTTCTGTGTAGCCAATTTCTCTACCATTTGTGCCAAATATTGAGTCATGGCCTGCTGACTGATCACCAAATTGTTAATAATCTTCATGAAGTCCACTTCTAGGTCCATGGTTTCTTTTCCACTACCTTCTGGCCTTTCATATCTATCTCCCATCCTCCTCTCTACCTCAATGTCAACCTCACGCTCTACCCTTCTTTTTGCTTCTCATTGTGCATCTTCCTCTTAATTGTGAGAAAAGGGGGGATAATCTAATCTTGTTCCTCTCCTCTCTCTATGCCTACTATAAGTGATTAATTTGTCACCTATATTCTCATGCCCCCCTGGGTTCTCTACTGAAATCATCTAAACTTTAGTCACAGGATGGAAGGACTAAAGCTCTAATACCACTTGTAATATCTCAAATCTATAGATCTAGATATTAACTCTCTACTAACCTTGTTTTTTGTAGATATGATACTTTTTGGGTGGTTGAATGGGTTATTTAGGTTTCTGACTACATTTGATAACTTGAATTTAACATGCATGGTGATTTTGCATGTGGTTTTAGGTGGAACAACTAGTTTAAGATATATCGAATAGTCAAGCAATTACAATAATGACATACATGTACAAAACTTCACACACAGACTACATGCATGTAAAAATAACCAAACCAATATTCAATTAGACCTTCAAATGACTAGATCTATATTGGAATACTAGTAAAATCATGGAACAATACCTAGAACTAACATGCGTCACTAGATCATTGGCATGCAAGCCCGATTTGTGACATGTGTGGTTTTATTGTTGCATGTAGTGTTAGATCTACTACCGAAAGAATAATTTGATGCATGCACAAGAAATACTCCTTCGAATCTGATGAAATATGTCCCAATGAAGTCTCCTTCTTCCCTAGAAACTTCGCCCCAGATGGATCTGTTGTTGCTAGGCTCTTGGATCTCTTTGTCACTGTCAGAAGTAATTTTTCCAACTGCTGGGAATACCCTCACACTGGTTAACACTGAAAGAGTCTCTCAAGTAGATGTTGAAGAAAAATGAGTTCCTATGAGGCTTCCCAAATAGTTCTATCCTTGACCTAAAATTGGGCTCTAAGTTTTTCTCCCAAACTGTCCTTTGTTGTTGTTTATGGCATCAAACAATCAAGTAACTTTCTGCTCATAAGTTTTATGGTTAAGTGTTCTTTGAGATGCCCTTGCAAGTGTTTTTGTAACCCAATGTTAGCACACACAATATAACTCAAAACAATTAACACTCCTCTATATCTTTACAACACTAAAATGTTGATCTACACATCTAAGCATGCATGAAAATGGACATAGGTATTTTTGGTCAACATGACCCTTGATAAAAAAAACCCTGGGGAAAACCAGTTTGGAATGAAAGTATATATAATGATGATCTCATATAGTGAATACAACAAGGAATACAATACAATAGAACTTGGTAATATAGCAAGCTTCTCTCAAGCTTGTAGCACAAGTTCCAAGAAGAATGCGCCTATGAAAGTGTGCCCTTCCTCCTTGTTGCTTTATCCACTGAAGTGATGTGCCCTGCCTCCTCCTTGTCACAATGAAGAATCCCTTGCACACAAACAACATGTTATGTGCCTCCTCCACCATGAACCAGATAGATCTGAAGTAATACAAGTCCTTCTACTACCAGATAAGTGTGTTCCCTCCTCCACAAGTGTGCCCTCCTCCAAGCAATAACCAACACCAAGAAATAATGAAGGTATAAGCCTCCATGAGCCCTCCATGGAAGAAGGCTCCCAATATTCCCTCTCTCAAAGATTCCATTCCCATCCTCTTTCTCCTCTTCCAACTATCTTGGTGAATAAACAAGTGAATGAGCCTCCCTTTTCCCCTTGCACCCCTCTTGAACCTCCATAAGGAAACCTAAACAGTGGATGGCTAGCATCATCCCAAGCCATCCCTAAGAAATGGTTGATATCTCTCCAAAAGAATCTCAACTCAAAACCTGGTTTGGGTTAAGTTCCCTAAGTTCACTTTATGTCCCCTCATTCACCCATTTAGTGAATAATTAGTCACTTTAGGCTAAAATGAATAAAATTTCACTTTTGACTTAAATCTCCTAAGTCAAAGTGAAATTAGACATAAAGTACATGGAACAATGGTAGCAACATCTCCCTCTTGTGGTTAGAGGCCCAAAACCATAAGGGGACCACTTTCCAAGGTACCTAAATCTCAACACTCCCTCTTACAAGGAAAGTGCCATTCACCCCCAATCTCATCCCTGCAGTGGGCATGGTTTCCTGCTGGAAAATACTCAGTGAATATGGTTGTACCCTGATCATCACAAGTGGTATCTAACATAGATCTGCTCAACCTGCGTGATCTATATATGGATGTGAATCTCCACCTATCCAAGATCACCTAGATCTTAGCATCACACCAAACATCTCAACCTTGGTATCTCACCAAGGATTTCTACCTCCTAACATCTCACCAACGGTCACTCTCTTGGAATCTCACCAAGAGTCACATCTCTTGGAATCTCACCAAGATTCTACCTCTTGGAATCTCACCAAGAGTCTCATCTCTTGGCATCTCACCAAGAGTATCTGGATCTTGGCATCTCGCCAAGATCCTCAACTTGGCCTCTCACCAAGTGACTTCCACTTGAAGTGGAACCTGAACCTAATTTGCTCGCCTTCATATCCAAGTGAGGCTCAAGACTCTTTGGTGCCCTACTCCTACTCATCAATCTACGATGCTCTGAAGCCCCTACACCAACCCTCTGTCTACTCAAAAAATCTGAAACTGAAGTTGTCCTAGGTGGACCAATCACCCCTGAAGATGGTGTCCTCAAAAATTGAGTCTGAGATCCCTTTGAATCAATACTCTAAATCAATGGGTCTCCTCAACTTTGTCTCCCCACCTACCACTGTATTGAGAATCAATTGACAAATAACAACTGACGAATGCACAATCCCTCACAAACTGAGCAACGAATTCCTCCTCTTATGCTTTCACTACAGTACCATCTTTCTTCTTATTCTTCTTCTTCTTGGGACATTGTCTTGCATAGTGACTCATCTCTCCACAAGAAAAGCATCTCACTGTGCTCATGTCTCTCTCTTTCCCACCACTACTCTGTTGTGTTTTGGTCCCTCCCTTGGGACCCTCTCTAGCACCTTTTCCAATATTCTTCTTTCCCTTAGTCCACATAGAAATATCCTCATCACCCTTTGAAGTACATTGTTGTCCTGAATATCTTGAGTTGCATCTCAGCTCCTCCTATACGAAGTTGTCCCAAAGTCTCTCCCAGGTAAGCATGACCTCCCGGGCTACAATGTCTCGTACAAATGAACCCCAAGGTTTGGAAAATATTTTCAAAGTTGTCCTCACCAAGAGGTCAGGATCTAAAATCTCCTCGACTATGGCCAACTCATCTCGAATCTTTGTAAATATGCCAAGGTATGATGTAACTGACATGGAATCAAGCATCTGAATTATCTTGAGCTTGTCCTACAAAACCATCTTCTGGTTTGATTTGGACTTGGGTAAATCTTGCAAAATGAGGCCCATATCTCAAAGGCATAGTCTTTCCTAGTCAAATGGGGTATGATGTGGTCTCTCACCACATCACAAATAGTCCTCTTCACCTTGTTGTTCCTCTTCCTTAACTCTGCCACCAAAAAGGGAGCAATGACATGAGTAAGAACAATGAGAGCCTGAACTATATCCCATAGTTCAAGATCCTCAATGACAAAGATGATCATGTTCTTCCAAGGGGACCAGTTGCTATCTCCGTCTATCTTATCCTCTTCCTACATCTAGGACACCGACATGGTTGTCCACCAAAACTCACACCGATGTTAAAACTGTGCAAGAGTATAGACTCACTCATGTCAACACAGGTGTGAAAAGAGGTTGTCCAACTGCAACCTCACTCCTAACAACATAGGTGTGAAAATAGGTTTTCA
>JASDQU010011941.1:18742-71949 GCA_032191745.1 Picea mariana
GTATAGAAGGAGGAATGGAGAGAGGGGCAGAGGGAGATGGGGGGAGAGAGAGAGGAGGAGATATAATGGGAGCGGGGGAGAGAGAGAGGGATGAGAGAGAGAAGTATATGGAGGGAGAGATGGGGGAAGAGTGGAAGAGGGAGTGTTACACAACATTTTGTCACATCTTCTTATAGAGATGGGGTGGGAATCAAGGAGGGAGAGAGTGAGAGGGAAAAGATAGGGAGATGGGTGAGAGAGGAAGAGAAATATGGAGAGAGATAGAGAGGGTAGTAATAGTGGGGTAGAGAGGGAGAGGGAGAGAGGGAGAGAGGGAGATATTGTTGGAGGGGGGAGAGAGAGAGAAAGAGGCAAAGAGATAGAGAGAGAGTCATAGTCATATTCAGAGAGAGAGAGAGGTGGGAGAGAGAGGGAAAGAGAGAAATGAGTGTATAAGAGGAGGAAGGGACAAAGGGGGATAGAGAGGAATGAAAAAGAGGGAGAGATTCAGGGTCAAAGTCATAGATAGTAAGAGGTGGGAGAGAGAAAGGGGGGTATAGAAGGAGGAATGGAGAGAGGGGCAGAGGGAGATGGGGGGAGAGAGAGAGGAGGAGATATAATGGGAGCGGGGGAGAGAGAGAGGGATGAGAGAGAGAAGTATATGGAGGGAGAGATGGGGGAAGAGTGGAAGAGGGAGTGTTACACAACATTTTGTCACATCTTCTTATACTGTCTATTCTCTGACACCTTAAAAGTGTAATAATTTGGAAGGATATTTGGGAATAAGACTTTTGGAAAAAATAAACTCTAATAAGTCCTTAAATTAAAGAATTGCACTGGTTGCACTCTAGCAAGGAGCGACAACTCTATTTCTCCTAGTCTACATCATTACCAAGTGCGACAATGTTTCCTTTTGTTTATATATAAGGGTGTGACAACCCGAAAAAAGAAGATATTCATGAATCTTCTAGAAGAAAAGTTTTGATCATGAGTTGTTTACCGATCGGTGTGGATCTCACCCGCCTCTCCTAATTTGGTGAGATCCTAACCTCTTCATGGCTTCCTCTCTACTCTATAAAAGAGGAAACTTCCAAAGGAGAAGGGGGGGAAATAGATAAATAATGAAATTATGGTGAATTGAGAAGAGATCCAAATTTGTAATTGAGAGTTTGTGAATATCTTTGGCCCTAAGAGATTTAGTTGTGTTAAAGTGTTCTAGTGATGATGATGACCTCTATGGAGGCTATGAGGGTATTGAAGAATTGAACTACTGGAAGGAACTTGTCAATGCCAAGGCACCGGTTGTAAGTTTTTTCCTAATTATTTAATACAGTGATACATTTTATATTCTTAACTAAGATTGTAAATGATATTTCTGTGTATTTTTCCTTGGCTATTTACATAGGCTCATGGAGATATATGGATATTTGTTTCTTTCACTATTTTGTTTGTTCCTCTTGTAGATATCTACTTTTATGAAACATTTAATCAAGAATTTGGAGTTACAAATTCCGAGGACAAACAACGATTTAAAAAGGTATGAACTTCTATATTTTATGTTTCTTTTGAACTTAAGGAAAATAGTGTATTTTGTTTCATTTTGTTCTAGTTTCGGGTGCCTGAACTAGGGAGATTGTTTTATGTCTGCATTCACTAATTTATCCACAACAAAAATGGCGACCATACTAGGGAACGATCTCCTAGATTTGTTTTCCTAGTTAGCTTCATGTATCCTGTTTGAGTCTTCCTGAGTCATCATTTCACTTTGTTTTATCAGACAATCCCAAATTCTTCTAGAAATATTGAGCATATTTTTGTTTTTTATGAACTTTAGTACCTTGTTGCACGTTTCTTTGAGTCACAGAGCGACATTGTCGCACTGTGTGTACTTCTCTATCCACGACAACTTAACTTGTCACAATATCTGTCACAGTCACCTACGACAACCTTTTGAAAATTTATTTTTAAAAGTTCTTTCTTTCCCAAGTCTGAGATCTGATGTTATAGAAATATTTGGGCTGATTCATTTATTGATTTACAAGACTTCTTTGTAATATGGAACTTCTTTTCACCATTGATATTTTTTAACTTTCTTTCTTCAGTTTTCTTGTATTGAAAAGGATATAATCTCTTAGCCAAGTCTTTGAGTGCTTTTCAATCATTGTTGTTATTGTTTTCTTGGAGATTTTTTAGATAGTGATTAAGTGTTTTCTTCACTGAGTTATTTATCTTTGAACTCTCTTGTTGAAGATTTTTTTCAAGACTTTTGAATTAGGTTTGGCTTTAAGTCTTTGGAACTTTGTTATGAATTTTTCTCTTTGTTTAAGTTTTGGATGTGATTCATTTGCTTTAGTATATCTATTTTCTTTCTTTTTCAATTTCATATATTTGTTTGAAAGAAAAAGTTTAAAAGAGAAGCATATTTATTTTTCATAAAGGAGAATCTTATTGCATTCTGGATCATTTGCAGAAAATTGGAATTGAATCATTTAAATTGGAATTTGTGTTTTTGAAAAGATCTCTATTTATAGGCATCTTGGAAATATAACTTGTATTCTTCAAAGAAGAAACCTCTCTCTCTCATGTAAATAGGATTCATCAAATTTAAATTTGCATCTCATATCCTTTTGAACATTTTTAAGTCAAGGTTTCACATCATGAGTTTCATTTCCATAACCTTGTGTAAACAACAACATCTAAAAAAAAGCGTTTAATAAAATATATCAGACAATTTTTATTTCATGATAGCAAACCGACACAAGTTTAGGCTAGCGATTTGGAATATGTTGTGAGGTAAAATTTCCAAATCTTCCAAAACCAACATAGAATCTTGTGGGAAGGAGCAAAAATCCAATTTCGTATAAGCATACCTAGGATCCCCCTCTTAAATAGGGGTTACACACAAGATCGTGTGTAGGAGAGCAGTGAAGATTACCCCTCTGAGGCTTGACCAAACATAGTGGAACGATAGTATATTGGGGGTTCTTCTTGAGATTTGGTTGTTTTCATTTGGTCTCGGTACTTCATGAATCCATAATCTATTTAGGATCCTCTGGAGCTTATTCAGTCCTCTTGCTCTCAGTCCTCTTGAGGAATTTCAGACTTGATATCCTACCCATACTTTTGGACCCGATTGTCGACTATACCCGCTTAGAGGATGATTACGAGTTGGTGACCTTATTTGCCATAATATTTAGGGTCTTTACATGAGGTGACGGTGAAGGGGATTCTTCATTGTATTTGGTTCATACATTAGTCAAACTCACTCGGCCTCCTTGGAGAGTCACCCATGACTCACGCCATAAGGGGAATTGCACCAAGGCATAAGTCCATTAAGAAGGTCACCAATGTAACTGATCCACCCGCTCCATCCCCACTCCTCATAGTTATCTTACGATGTTGGATTTCATCACCAACTAGTTTTTACGGTGTGAGAAGATCTTGCTTGTTGGTGTGTTTGGTTTCTAGTTTTCTTAGATAATGTTTTTTTGTTTGCATTATATGACCAAGGAGATAATCGATAATTGTTGAAAATTTAAAACATGGAGGAAACTCCTTGTCATTCTCGTAGAATGTAGGGTTTACCCCCTGAAGAACTAGGAAACATAACATCTGAAGATACCAACATTGAAATTACACAACCAAGAATTGTTATTGAAACTATAGAAGGATGAGAGGTTAATCAACCTAAAACTACTAGGATTGAGGAACCCAATTTTGAAAATACTGAAACTGAACTTGTTGAACCCRAAGTCACCCAAGATTATGAAGTAGAAATACTTCATTCGCCAAGTTCATACTCAACACCCTTACATTCTAGTCCTCAACCTTATGTTCCTTCACCCATTCCAGTATTTGAACCATTATAGACTAGTCCTTCACATTCTGAATTACCAGACGGTGTCGTAGTTGAAGAATATACTYCCGACAATTTTCATTTTCATTTCAACCGACCTTTATCTGATGGTGATGATTCAATTGTTGTTCAACTACCCACACCACTTATATCTCCATAGAGAGATAATGGTTGGTATCGTTCTTTAATCATAGATAATGAAACCCCATTGTTACACACACCATCATATTTCTTCATCGGTTCATCAATGGATAAATCCACTTCTACATATCCTTTGTCTAAAGGTACTAGCATCCCAACTATATATTGTATTTCTAGTGGACCTAGTATATCATATGACTTTGGTGGACCATCAATTCTCGTTGGGTATCAATATCTCAATCTGTTTCTTTTTATTCTTTGACAAGTTCTTCATTGTTTCATTATCCTCCTTGTACTAATAGTATTCCTGGTATGCATGATATGTCTGGTACAACTCTTTCAGACATAGGACAAAATCCACAAACTACTATTGCTCCAATATCTCCCACTCAACCATTTTCTAGTCAACAACTTCCCTTAAGTAGTGGTACTACTGTTGATTCTTATCTAGTTAAATCCATACCTACAATTATGGGTGAAATGTCTGTAGGGTCCATGGTATCTAGGGGAAACCTCTTCCAAGATAATCATCATCTACTGGGGGATAACCTCTTCCAGGATCATCATCGTCTACTAGGGGGGAACCTCTTCCAGGATCATCATCATCTCTTGGGGAGGAACCTCTTCCAGGATTGTCATCGCTTCTTGTGGGGGGAACCTTTTCCCGAGTCATTTTCTCCTACTTGGGGGAAATCTTTCCCAGGTTCATCGTTAGCTCATGGAACTAGCCAATAGTCTTCTAGTTTTGGTAAACATCCTTCTCTCCCTAGATTTTTCCAATCGCCTCTTGGTTTTGGTCAACAATATCCTCCCGGATTTGGCCAACAACCTTCTCTCTCTGGATTTGGCCAACAAATTGTTCCTAGATCTGGTCAACAACCTCCATTCAAAGCTTCTTTTACTGGACAATTGATACCTACTATTGATTAGCAACATTCTCCTAGCGGATTATCTCCAATCAGATTCATTCCACTCTCAGGTGGTCAAATGTCTGGGGGAATTACTTTCCTTGGAATGGCAAGTCAACAGAACATTCCTCAAACTAGTGGAACTAGTGGTACTCAGGTACCTATTGGCCAACCTTTCCAAGGATATAATCCTTATTTTGTTGGTACTCAAGTTCCTATGGGACATCCATATTTTCAACCTTATTCTTCTCAAATACAAACAACATCCATGAATCCTCCATAGGGGTATAAACTATATCAAGGGGTCGATCCTTATGCTTCTTATCAGAACCCTTCTTACCAACAAACTTCCCTTAATTTCCAGTTACCATTTTTGGAAAATTTGGACTTATCTAACCTATCTCGTCTTACCAACGATCCAATATACCATTTTCCTACTTGGCCTCATATACCTACTAAGCTACCCAGTGATATCCCTAAGTTCGATGGAAAACCTAGAGAAGACCCATCAAATCACATCATGAATTATCATTTTTTGTGTTCTTCCAACTCTTTAAATTATATTTCTATGTGTTTACGTCTTTTTCAGCACATGCTCACTGGTAGTGCCGCTAAATGGTGCATAGAATTAAAACAAGTAAATTTCTATGCTTTTCACTCTTTGGCTATGGATTTTTTAACCCATTTCCAATTGGCAATTTGTTACGAAACTAGCACTGAACTTTTAACATATTTACGAAAATCGACATCTACCTGCATTTAAGATCACATGCATGAATGACTATGTTGATGTTGTTTGATTAAAGTTGGAATATCGGATCAATTATTAGCGGATTGATTTACCAAATATTTTCTACCTCCTATCGCTAGTGATGTTGCGATGGGGGGAGATGTAACCGAAGAATAGGCTATTTCTCATGTTTAGTATTTATATCTCATTTATTCACAATCCGACACTTTGTATGATTTAATTCCCAACACTCCTAGACAGTCAACGAACCCAAATTTTGTCTCTACTACCGCATCACACACTGCTAATGGTGTCGTTGGTTCTCTCACTCAATAAATTAAGGGTAAACCTTCAAATCAATCTAAAGTTACCCCAGTAACACTCAAGTTACTACCATTACTACTTCTCCTATTTCTCCAGCAAAAACTTATGAGATTAACGCAGTTCAAACCATGACATCTGGAAAAGATCAATCAACCGAAAGTAAGAAGAAGGGAAAAGGTAAACCTAAACAAAATTCTCAACATAAGGAGAAAATGAAAAAAACACCTGCTGATGAGGCACAAAAAAAAAACCTAAGTATCCTTGCTTAATTTATGAAGAGGACCATTATAACAAGGATTTTCCATGTTGAGCAAATGTTAAACATTTTCTTAGAGGAACTTCTACTGCACCTACGGTATTAACTAATCATGTTCCCTCTCAACAAACACAAATGGTCACTCAAGATCAACCCTCTGTGTCAAATAAATCTTATGTGCTTATGTGTACTACATATAAAGATAAAGAAGCTGCATTTACTACTTGAACCAAAGACTATTTTCCTACAACTGAGAAGGTTAATGATCAACCTTCCTCATTTGTTCCACCTCCTTCTGGTCCTTTGTAAATTGATAAACCCTGAACTGACACAGTAATTCGACCACCTCCCAAAGGTGTTATTCGAAAGTTATCTTTCAATACACATGCACGAGCTACTCAAAACTACAATATTGTGGAATATTCATCTCAAGCACCCTTTGGGATGTCAGCTCTCGAAGTTCTTCAAAGTTGTCATGCACAATGGAAAGCACTATTTTCAGCTATAGGTGGATTTGACCCTAATGATTCAAATACAATAGCCTTTGACTTGGAGACTCATATTCCAATACTTCCTCATGAACTTGCATTTCAAATACAAGTTCTCATACAAGATAAGACAATTTTTCGCATTGTTATTGATGAAGGAGCCTCGACTTGTGTGATGTCTCTTAACTGTTGGAAAGCTATTGGATCTCCATCCATCAATAAATCATATAATACATTAAAGGATTTTGATAGTAGATGATTTAAGCCATATGGAGTTATTAATGCTTTACCAATCGTATTGGAAGGTAAGACAGTCACTGTTGAAGTTGAAATAGTTGATTCTTCGCTAGACTACAATCTTCTCTTGGGACATAGTTGGGTCTATGCCATGTCTATCATAGTTTCTACCTTGTTCTGTGTACTACACTTTCCCCGTCAAGGAAAAATAGTTATAGTTGACCAACTTGCCTATTTTAACTCTGATTCACGCATTGGTAGTGTACCTTTGGTAGAAAACATCCCCTCCTCCTCCTATGAGAATGTTGGTGTGGATGTTTTAAAAGATTCAACATTATTATGAACTTTTTCACTACCACCACCCAATAATTTTTCTTCTATCGCCCAAATCAATATGATTTCAATATATATTGGTAAATCCCTTGGTTCATATGATCTATGGGTAATTCCCACTCCAAAAAAATATGATAATTACGGTGATTGAATGCCACTTATCCCAATGGAATTGGCTTATGAAGTTATCCAATCTACCTCTTCATCTCCCTCTAATGCATCTAATCAAATGAGTCCAATATTATATGAGTATTCTCACTCTATATGGATTACCTCCCTCACTCCTCCTAACCCATTCAATGGTATTTTTCCCAGTGATGAAGGTATCATGGAGGTTATGTCCTTAGAGGAGACTCCTTGGGATGATGGACATCATCATTCCTCTTTTTTTATTAGACCTGAACTCGAGACTCATTCTACGGTATATTTTGATCCTACCATTCCTATCCTCCCTTATGATATTTTATCTGAGGGGAATTTGGGAGTCATTTTTTATATTGTTCCTATTGATATTTCAATCAAACCCAGAATTGTGGAAAACATTCATATCGATGCTTTTTGTTCTGCTAAAGAAATTAACATTTATAGAGAAATTTTTAAAGATTTTCGTGACATTTTTGCTTGGTCCTACGAAGAAATGTCAGGGATCAACCCAAATATTTTAATTCATAATATTAAGACATATCCTAGAGCCAATCCTGTTCGACAAAATCTTCTTCCGGTTCACCCTAGAAAATCCGTTGCTATCAAAATGGAAGTTGAAAATATTCTTAAAGAAGGTTTCATCTATCTGGTATTGCTTACTGATCAGGTTTCAAATATTATCTTGGTCAACAAGAAACATGGTACGATTCGTATATATGTTTGTTATCATGATATCAATAGGGATTTCCCTAAAGATAATTACTCGACTCCTTTCGTTGACCAAAATGTTGATGATTGTGCTGACAGTGAAATTTTCTCTTTTATGAATGGTTTCTCGAGTTATAATCAGATAAACATACTTTCTTTGGATCAACATAAAACTGCTTTCATTTTTCCTTGGGGTGCCTTTGTTTATAAAAAACTCCCTTTTGGACTTAAAAATGCCAGTGCTACTTTTCAAAGAGCTATGTCTTACACTTTTCATGATATTAAGCATATTGTTCAACCATATCTTGACGATTTACCTGCAGATTCTATGCAATGTCAAGATCATTTAGCCCATCTTCGTGTGATTTTCCTTAGATGTTGGTTCTACAATATTTTCTTAAATCCATATAAATGTGTTTTTTGTGTGGAATCGGGACGTCTCCTCGGTTTTATTGTTTCCAAGCAAGGGATCTATGTTGATCCTTTGAATATTGAGTCTATTGTTAATTTTCTTCCTCCTTCAACATTACACTAACTCCAAAGTTTGCAAGGGAAGGAAATTTTTTTGCATCGATTCATTCCTCATTATGCGGAAATAACTAAAGGTTTCATTCATCTACTTAAAAAAATGAGTTCCTTTTATATGGGATGACGTTGCTAAAAAATCCGTTGAGTCTCTAAAACATGTGTTAACCCATACATCTTTGTTACACCCCCTGATTATAGTCGTGACTAATTTCTATACCTTGTTGTTTCTGACAATACCATTGCTATGGTACAATTCCACATTGGCTTAACTAACCTACACCTACTATGACCATACTATGCATCTTCATTTAATGTCTTTCCCATAACTATTCCTTAAGATACAACTTGTTCAATCTATAACTGAGTTCAATAAATTCAAGTTTTTTTAACAATAGTCACACATCCAACCATGCCCTTAAAGAATTTGATTCATACTTTAACACTTAACACTCAGTCACTATTCATCAATATAATGCAAGGAATAATAAAATCCAACAAACATAAAGAGAACATAACACAAAAGTATGGGCAACACCCAAGGTGGATTCCTTAACTTTATTAATATGAAAAATGTTACAAAGATACGATAAGGGTTTTTGGCCTTCTTCAAGTAACTCTTTTATAGGTATACAACTATCCAAGGGAAAACTACTTATAGCTACAATAATTGTCAATATAACCTTTGAAGAATATGTGGATCTACCTCTTCCAGTTCCATTTCCTCACGTGTAGCACTCTTAATACAACTATGACATGAATTAGACTATTTCCAAGTCGTCTACATCCTTCGAGTAGTTTGCATAAGACTTAGCCAACGTCCAAGTTGTTCATAGTGCCAAAACCTACACTTAGCACCTCATAAATTGATCCAAATTATTTTGGGAATGAAATGAAAGTGGATATATAATAAGGAAATACATAGAGATACAATAGTACACAATTTTTTTTAATGAATGAAATGTACAGAACTGTAAAAATACAGAGTGGATGAACTTGCTAGAATGGTGGTATCTTATCTCTGAGAAAAGATCTGATGGTTATGCTCATTCACAAGAAGATAATTACAATGAGGCTCTGAAGGATTTTTTAACATAAAGGATAAATGATAAAATCCTAAACATCCAAAACCCTAAACCGACGAGATGAAATGCCAAAAGGGTTTTGGGCCCTAATGGGGGTAGTTGATACGTCATCTTCCCAAGGCCATATCTTTTTCATAAAATCTTTGTTTGGGGTGCACGATAACTCATTGGAAAGGTCTAGCTGAGAGGAACACTTTCTGACTGAGCCCATTCTAGAGCTTATAGCTCTCGCATGGGCTTCAAAACTTCAAAACATGTCGTTTAGAGCCTCAAAACGGACCAGAAAGTTTAGGACCCAAAAAACCGTAGAAAAAATGCCAAGGTTGAAAACTATGTTCCGAGCTAATGGAATAGGTGGGTGGGCACAAATATCTATCTGGATCATGAATCCTTTTCCACTTAATGAATTATCACTCATTGATCTCTATCATTTCTTGAATGACTTCTCAATTTATTTCCATCTTATTTATATAGGTGGAAGGAACCTTGCCATTTTCCTTCTTCTAAGGTTCCTAGCACCATTCTCCATGCCCAAGTAGGCCCAACTATGCAATCCACTCCACTTTTTCCATTAAGCCTTGGAATGTTCAACCCCTTGATCCACATCCAACGTGATCATATTCTCTTGCCAAAGGTATCTCAAAGTATCACACACGTGATCATTGCAACCATCTCATTTGAACAACACCCAATGCACTCCTTGGCATTCCTTGTGCTTAATTGTAATGTAGATAGGGGAATAATATGGGGTAGTTAGGGAGGAACCCAAGGGGAATATTAGTATATATGTATTGTTATGTATGAAGACCACCTCTATTAAATAAGGCTTCATGTGAGCACAATAAACGTAAGAGGAATTACTTGAAAGTTTCACTTCTAGAAGGTTCATCCTCTAGAATATTCTTAGCTCATAGGTAGAATTTCCCTACCCTAAGGATTTTCATATAATAAAGTGTGGATTTTTTATATTGTTCTTGGATTCATTATGTGAGTTTATATTGTTAAATACCAAAGATTTGCCAATATAAACTCACATAATGAATCCAAGAACAATANGGGGGGTCTATTTTGTAGAATTTTTCAAGAAGAAAAAGGATCGACACTCCGAAAAATTCCCATAGATTTTTGTACAAAATTTGAATAAACTTGTTGTAGATCTAAGTTCCACTTTAAAAAACAACCAATTTCAGAAAAACATCGATGGAAAAGTTGAGAAGTATTTTATTCAGAGCATACCTCATTAGGAGGTTGTCCCCTCGAAGAGGCAAGTGATCATGAGTGGATCCCTTTCTTAAAAGAATCTATTGTATGGTATTTCCCTACCCTAATGGTTTCATAATAATAAAGGAGATTTTCTACATTCTTCCTTGTATCTTATGTGGTGATTTATTATTCAGATATTTTTTAAATAACAAGTGGTGTAGTGATTTCTTATTCATATCATTGGTACTTAACATTAATATCATGCCCAGCAACCATCCATCCAATTTGAAATGCATGCCCAACCAAATTAGGCACTCTTTCTCGTGAACTAAGGCACTTCTTCCTAGTGCACCCATGAAGCAAGTAATGTTGCATCCATTGCCCAATCCCTCGTGTGTCTTCTATAATAAATTCCAAATGACAACCTCATCTTGCTACTATACTTAGCCAAAAAAAAAATTCCAATCTCTTTGACAATTACACATGCATTTGCATCATGCAAGACTACCCAAGGCATGCTCGTCTATACTTGCAATGTATTATCACAACCAACTGAAACTTACCAATGACCATCTCAATGAACGAAAAAGAACAACCATTGCTAGCTCCAAGGCAAGGGCCTTATAAATTTATTTTTAGAAATAAACCATTATCCATCCCAAGAGGAAGGGAGATATTCATAAGGGAGATATTCATAAGAGAAATACATAATAGTGCATTAAATGGCCCTTTTAGAATTCACAAGACCTAAGCTTTGGTTGAGTGCTATTATTAGCTCGGAGTTTCCAAGGACATAAAGAAATAGGTTGAAAATTGTAAAAATTGCCCATGTGCAAAGGGAAGAATTCAAATATCAGACTAAATAAGCTATTGTCACTACCATAAGCACCAAACTATATAAGCTATTATCACTATATAAACTATTATCACTATACAAACTATTGTCACTACCATAAGCACCAAACTATATAATCTATTATCACTAGTATAAGCACCATTCTATTACAATGTTTTGGTGTCACTAGCATAAGCACCATTCTATTACAATGTTTTGGGGGTTTGTTCATATTGTCACTAACATAAGCACCATTATACTACAATTTTTGTTGGGTTTCTTCATCATCATGTAGAGCACATACATAAGCACCATTGTATTACAATTTTTGTTGAGTGTGTTCATCATCATGTAGAGCACATACATAAGCACCATTGCATTAAAAAAAAAAAAATTGGGTTGTTCATGATGCTATTGTCACTACCATAATCACCATTGTATTACAATTTTTTTGGGTTTGTATTACAATTTTTTGGGGGGTTGTTCATCATCATGAAGAGCTGGGTTTTGGTTTTGAAGAGCTTGGTTTTGGTTTTGGTTTGTTCATCATCATGTAGAGCACATACATAAGCACCATTGTATTACAATTTTTTTTTGGTGTGTTCATGATGATATTGTCACTACAACAAGCACCATTGTATTACAATTATTTTGGGTTTGTTCATCATCATGTAGACCACATACATAAGCACCATTGTATTACAAATTTTTTTGGGTTTGTACATGATGCTATTGTCACTACCATAAGTACTGAGCACAATTGTATTACAATTGTTTTTTGGGTTTGTTCATCATCATGTAGAGCACATGTGGTTAAATTTGTATACTAAAATGTTATGTTTTTGACAAGGTAAGCAATTGAATTAGTAGATCATACTATTTCCGATCAATGTTCGCCAAAGGATTTAAGTGAAATAAGTGAATTTAGATGATTAGAATATATTTTTGGAAACCTCTTCCTATAGGAAATATTTAGTCTAATGACATCCTGGTGAAAATTTTGAATAACATCCTGGTGAAAATTTTGAAGGGATTTACAGTAGATCGAACGATCAATGAATAAAAAAAGACAATAAGACCATGTTTTGTAAAACATTCTTCACACCATAACACAATGTTTTTGAGAAACTTTCTTGTGATTTCTATTTCCCCAAAAATAACACTTGCTCTATTGCCTCGCTTTGGTCAAGACAGGCTAGGCGATATCACGTTTTTCTTTCTCTGACCAAGACGATGGAGAGCATTATCCCTCCACCATTTTTCACACATCAGAAACCTTGAAGTAGTAGTAGCCATGTGTCGTCTCTTCCATTCATTCTAAATTGGTTGGCCAAGACCTGTGCAAGCCATTGCAAAATCTACCACAACCAAAGACATCCGGTGCTTCTTTTCCACGCCAAGTTTTGGTTGCTTCAATGGCTACTATAATCAAACATGCCAATCACAGTGCCATTTAAAAACAAACATGCCAATCACAGTGCCATTTATAAACTTCATTTTATTACACAGCGTAGAACTTGTGTAATAATGAAAATTGGAAAAACAAAAAACTTACAGTGGAGATGATTCTGATACGTTTCTTTCATTCCTGGCCACTTTTCTCTGGTGGACGGTTGTAAGCTGGTTTGTTGTGGGAGTTGAGGATGAATGGCTGAAATTAAAATGAGGAGGAGTTTGAAGTTGCATACCAACTGCTGGAGGAGTACAGGATCCATTGAAGGAGAAGGCAGGTCCTCTCATACCATCTCCAGGACCTATAACAACGCCTACCCCATTCCCATCCCCACTTGACCTTTTATTGCCTTTTCGCCCAGAGCCGAAGCCAGGGTCACCTCCCATGCCATCACCGGGCCCAATGTATCCACATCTGCTTCTCCCGCACTTTTCTCCTGCAGACTTTGGAAACCTAATCCTATTCCTCTGGCCATTTCGGCTTCTGTGGCTTCTCCTCTTTTCAAATAGGGACTGTTAAACGAATTATCGTTGCCTGCTATGCCACTGCCTTCCACCTTGCTACTCGCTACGGATATTGCAACGATCAAACAACATATAAATGTTATATACAGTGAAGTGAGCTTGATCGTTGCCATCCTCGTAAGTGTGTTTCTCGCTATTTTCCTGGTGTGGTTTCGTTGTATATAATGCACAACCATGATCAGACTTCTGCCCTTATCATTATTGTGAAGATTTTGGTGCAGGTATACGTTTTCTCGAGATTGCCTTGCATATGGGAAACTGTAATTCATCATGTCGAGATTGCCTTGTACATGGGAAACTGTAATTCACCAGGTGCCATATTCATGTCAGGAGAGGGTGAAATAGTATGCCGCGTGTCTCGTTATTTTCTGCAGTTTTTCGACTTATCGAGGCTCGGAACCTCTGAGGTATTTCTTGAGAGTCAGATGCAACAAAATTAATCAAGGAATTTTTCGGGGCTCGGAACCTCGGAGCTTTCAACAGCATTCAATTTGCCCATTAGTGACCGTTGGAAACTCGGCATGAAGAACTTTTTCATTATTTTGCTCCAGTTTCATTTATTTCCCATTTGCGCGCTCAAAATTATCAACTTTTTTATCATCTTCGTCTAGCTTTCATATATTTCCAATTTATGTCCAAATTTCTCGTTTCAATTTTTCTTTTTCAGATGTGAATGAACTTAAAATTGCACAAATCTTTGTAACATTGTTTTACTATATTAGAGCGATAACATTCCAAATTTCATAGGATATAGGAAATTGGAAAAAAATGGTCCGAACGAGAATCCAAATGAATTTCATTGAAAAATGGTGAAGGAAGGATTTCAATATTTCAGTGTATAGTGAGTTTTCATTTCAAAACATTATAAAAAAATAGTTTAATTTTTTAATTTTAATTTTTTATAATTATTTTATTTTATTTTTATTTTTCAAATTTAAATAATAAATTAATTCATAATTATTCCTAATATAAATATCTTTGCATAAATGTAAAGCTGATAAAAAACTTTTGAAATAATTATCTTGTAATATGTTTAATTATTTCTAAAATAAAGAGGCTCTCGGAATTAATGTTGTGAACAAACATTAATTATTTTTGTGTATTGTTTTTTTTTTAATAAAAAGAACCTTATATTAATATCAACCAAAAAACTGTACAAACCACAAAGGGAAATAAGCACAGGTGGTTTACTAATGTTCAAACCTTGCCATGTTCGCTTGTGCTTTCGTACCAGAATTATAATTGACATAAAAATCGCAGTGAAACCGCATGAGCAAAAACACTCACTGGATATCGCCGCTTTCGGCTCAGGCAAGACGTAAGCTGAGCTATCATGGAAAAGACTATGAAAATATAGTAGAAAAAAAAACAAGAGGTTGGGTTGACCATGGATGTTGTAAGCTGGGACAAATCATTGCTTGCATGTCCGGCACTTGGCGTACGTCGGTGCATCCGAGAGCACCTCGAAAAGGAAGTCCATCCTTTGGCTGAGAATTCACTGAGAGTGCTCCTGGTCAGCCTGCTGCTGTCTAATTTCAAAGAGTATTGTTGTGTAAATGTGGTCTAAGTGATGGTGGATCCTTCTAGTGATATAATTAGAAGAGGAAATAGGTAAGGGAAATTATGTCTCCATTCTCAAAAGAATTGAGTGTTTTTAGCAAATCAACTAGTCCAAACCCTTTTAGGAAGTTAAGTGTATGGATTTTATTTTGGTGAATTTTGAAGATTAATTGTAATATTTTGAATATTCTTTTTAAATATCTATGAAGGTAATTATGTTGATATGTTTCTATAAATCACTTTGGATATTCTATTGATCATCACAATCTTACAATATTATGGAATTTCTTATTATGTAGAGTTTTAATTTAGATTTTAGACTTAATATTACTAGCTTCCAAGTGAAATAAATTAAAATTGAAATGAAAGAAGATAAGCAAATAACACAGACATCTACACAATGAACATAAGATGCACCCTGGGAATCCTCAATATGGAAAAAATTGATTAGAAGGTGAGGCCTATGCCCTCAGATATGAAATGAAAGTATAAATAAAGTATATTCACTATGGAGTTGCCATGGAGATTGTGGCTAGTATGGTTAATGTAAAATCTTCCACTTCCTCTATTCTACTCCAAAATCGCACTCTCATATGCTATGTTCAAGTATGGAAATAAACAATACAATAAGCATGCAACCCCTCCCTTTCTTAGTAGTCTAGTAATTTACATGATCAGATAGTCCTCCTCTAGGGTAGGGGTTAGGGTTTTTCCATGTTACAACTCCCAATTAGGGTTAGGGTTATAGACCCTCTAAAATATTCTTGAAAGTCCACATGTCACTAGCTCCACAAGTCTGAGTAGTGGATGTTGACATGCCATCCACTTGGTATCATGGAGGTCAACAAAATAAGTCAACTTGGAGGAGGCATAACATCCTCATACAAACTCTGATTAAGATGATATTAATGTGTAAAATTGTGTCGAGAGGATTTGACCTTTGTTCACAAACTGTTGACCCTAGAAATGACAATTTAAGTCCTCCAACAGAATTTGGAAATTTTTGGAACCCAATTCAACAAAGTGAGACCTACCCATAAAATGCGTCATACAGGCCAATAGCTCTAATATTTCTACCCAAAAACTATCAAAATAGATGAGAAATTATATAATATTCTATTTTGAATCATACATCTCCATTTAGGGAGGCTTTTGATCCCCAAAACCTTTTATTGATAGAGGTGCGGAAATTTTTCCTCTACCTTTTCCCTAGAGTGTCATTTTCCCTTGCTTGGAAGTTATCATTTCAACCCAACCTACTCGAGTTCATGTTGCCCCCATTTGGTTGCTTTTAGCTTATTTTTCAAAATTGTATCTCCTACTAACTATGCTTGAGATTTTAGTGCTAAGTCCTTACGGTAGGTAATACTTTCTCATTAATTTTTTGGTCCAACATGGAAGGCTCATAGAGTTCAAACTTCCCACATTCACTATTATGTAAATTCATATATATGGGGGTAGACTAAGCCTACATGCATTACAACCTACCTTCTCCAACATTTCAAAAGAACCATACCATGTGTTGGACAAGCATTTACGGAAATAGTTTTGCAGTTTTGATATAGTTTTGGGGGAAAATCCTAAGTAAAGGAAACGTGCGTGGAAGAAGAAGGAAAGCTAGAGAACACGCAGTTGGGGCTCATTCAGGAGGAAAGTGTGTAGAAGGAAGACAACGTGTAGACATAAGGATAAAGAAAGAGAATGAAGAAATAAAATAAAGTGTGAAAGAAGGATGACAGCCCGACATTCTAGAAATAGAAGAGCAGCAAAAAAGTAGCATGCAGATTGAAAAGAAGAAAGTCATTGAACAACCACTTGACTGAACTAGCCATGCATTGTAATGAGGTTTTTTGGGATGAACATATTATGTTTTTTTTTCCCTAAAATTATGTATAAATATGTAATGGATTGGGAGATTAGGGGTTCAGCTCGGTTATGTTATGTTAGGTTCTATTATGTTATATTTTGTGATGTTTTGTTCTATTCGATATTGAGTTCCAAAGTTCTTGAATGTAGTAGTCGGTGGATGAGAATAATGAATAATGGAATGATACAGAGATGTTATGGAATCTTGTGTTGCCTTTCTTTCTATGTTTTCTTATGAATTCTAATTGCATGCATCGTAGAATAGATTCGTATTATGGTTAAATATGGTGCAATGTTCATGACTGTGATAGTAACAAATCTATACAGTAATATGGAATATGTTGAGTATAGGAATCTAAATCATAAGTAAGTTAATACTAAATAGAATAGAGTTACACACACACATGTAATAAGGAACAATGAACCGAATGTTTTCCTCCCATTCCCTTACTATTGTAGAAGCATGGTTATCGCAATCCCAATAGATACCTCGGGTGAGAATTCATCTGTGCAAGAAGGTGATGTTGAAAGGGTCAGTGTCTAGTGGATTTTGTTGGTCATATATGAATCGAACCTAGGGTCTTACAACCCGCACACAATACCAACAAATGGTTTTGTACTTGTCGGGACTGGGACTTTGTGATTAAGGGAATGTTTTGAAGGTTGACTGAGAAGGAGATATTAGAATGGTTGGAAAGGAAGAAATGAGATTTTGCTCGATAGGAGAACAGAAACCCTCGAATGAGTAACAAGCAATAGATGCAAAGGTATGTGTTCACAGATTTACATGAAAATTTCTTTGGCGAATTTCTAGTTATTCTGACTGAGTGGCTAGAAATATTAGTGGATAAAACTAGAAGGTACATTGCTACAACATCGAGGAATTATACTCTTGAATTGGTAAGACATCTGAATTATGTAAGTAACCCAACTACTTGAGCAGCTTATTTTTGGTTGGATGGCTTACTAGGAGGTTATGTTACATAATTTGCAGTAGATTGTATGCAATCATACAGTGTCACAGAAAGGGACTTTTTCTAATGTATGCGTGGTAGGTTCTTGAAATCATTAGGTGCGTGGATAAATATGCTATTGTGTGAAAATCACATGATTATAATGGGATCTCACTGCTAAGGGGTTCGCACACATAGGGGATTTGGGGGATGATAGGAGGATCGTCTGAGAGAATGAAGGAAGCGATGAAAGAGACATGGAGGGACTGAGGATGCAAGAAGAGGGTATATCATAGGAAGAATGCAAGTTTGGAGAGTTGTGCATAGGAAGGAGGTAGAAGAGGCAAAATACCGAGAATGAGAAAGGAGAGCCACCCAATGAGTTAGAGGGGAGAGAAATTTGTGCACTATTATGAATCGTGGAGGTATCATACATAGGAGGAGGAGAAGAGGAGCTTTAGTCCATTCCAATAATATAGGATCCAGTAAGTCCTACTCAGATAAGATCATGTGTCAAATCCATGACCCCATTTGCATCACCATAATAAAAAATAATGGTTGAAGATTTGTCAAAATCAATTGTATTTATCCAAGGAGGATTGAGTAATAGAAGTCTGAGTAGTGGAATTAGTGTGCAGAGTCAGAATCAGAGTCAGCCAACCTCACCAAGTGGAGGTAATACACAAATCCACATGGCAGGGGTAGACAATACCCTTAGGCTTCCTAAATTCCATGGAATTTGGTCAAAGGATCTGGAACAACACTTTTTTTTCTATGAGACAATCTGGGCAGCAAAGAATGTCCAAGACGAGGTTGTGAACATTACGCAGCTGGAAAAAAAAATTAGAGGCCATGAACTAGTATGGTATATGAAGTTGCAGAGCATAACACCTATAGGACAGGAAAGGACGTTGTCAGAGATTAAGAAAGCACTTTTGAAGAAGTTCAAGAATAAGAAGTTGGAGTCGCAATACATCACATAAATGAAGAAGATTAAATAGGTAGAAATAGAGTTGGTATGGGATTTCGACCAAAGATTTAAGAATGTGATGGCTAGACTGACTTTTCATATTCCAGATCAATAGCATCGGGAATGGTTTATTGCGGGACTTCTACCACACATTTGAATACCATTGGTCCAACAAAATGTTGCATCATAGCACGAGGAACTAGAAATTGCAATGAAATTGGAATCATCTGATGTGGGAGACAGTGGAGGAATGGCGCAAGTCTAGATGGAGTTGGCTGCATTGACAATTCAACTAGAAAAAATGACAAAGGGAAAGGAGAAATGTGAACAAATCTGGTGTACAAAATGTAGGACTGAAGTCCATCACAAGGACGAATTCCCAGCATTTGCACAGTATTTGGCAACAAGAGCACTAAATCCATTATCGGGAGGAGGATATTGTGAGATGTGTAAGAAATGAGACCATCACCCAATGGAGTGTCCATTACTACAGAAGTATCAAAGCACCCCAAGGAATTTGTTCTGCAACTTTTACAAATTAGTGGGACACGAGGACAAGGATTGTTGTGTGTTTGAATTAATGAGGAAGCACACATCAGATATGTACATGATCCAGGAAGAGAATGTTGCAGCAGAAGTGGGGGGTCTACAATACCACAATCAAAGAGGTTTCAATAAAGGGAACAGAGGAAACTTTGGCAGAGGCCAAGGTAGAGGGAATTTTGGTAGAGGAGGAAGAGGATTGATTATATGTTATAACTGTAATCAACCTAGAAACTTGGTCTGCGACTACCAAAATCCATGTACGATGTGCACATATTACAGAGAACTAGATCACTTGACATAAGAATGTCCTCAACTTTTTGTGAAGTGGAAAGCCACAGGAAACCAGAGCCAGAATCTGAATCTGAATGTGAAGAAGATATCATTTGAAAGACACAATGAAGGACCAAGAGTAGTAGTTGTTATGTGCGAAGGAGCTAGGACCGGGGATGATATGACAAATGAAGGAAAGCATACTAAATAGTGGGTAAGGAAGTTAGGAGGTCCTATGCAAGCCTTTGATCCTCAGCAAGAAAAGGAGACACATCCTAGGGAAAGGAAAGAAGTACTCAGAGTGGATTGGGAAGCATCAACATCAATTGTGCCTCATGTAGAAGATCTTGCTATGCTAGAGAAGCCAATTGGGAAGGTAAGCACGCTAACAGAATTGTTGAGAAGTTTTGTAGAGATAATCAAAGATGACATTGTGCTAAGTACATTATATGACATGATTGATTACTGCATAAGAGGAAGGTAAACTCCTATCTCCCAAAGGATGGTAAATCAGGTACTGCGTAGGAAGAGAACCAATGGAGAATTCAAATTAAGTGTGTAGATTGGAGAGTATGATGTGGATAATGTTATCTTGGACTTAGTGTAGGACGTGAATGTGTTACCTAAGCATACATGGGAGTTGATGGGAAAATTAAAGTTAGTATGGTCTCATGTTCAGCTAAGGCTTGTGAATCAGCACAAAATAGTCTCGATTGGTCATTTGATAGGAGTACCCGTGAACATAGATGGGGTGCACAACATGGCAAAATTTGGAGATATTTATATCGTGGACGACATTCAACCATATCTAGTACTAGTGGGATTGAAATGGGATTTTGATAACCAAGTGATCATCAACTTGAAGAGGAGGGAGATGATATTTGAAGTTGGATATTTAAAACTTATTGCACCCTTGGACCCATCAAAAGGAAAGAGATGCATATATCTAGTGAGAGGGAATGACATTGATAATTTATATAACATGACTACATAGACGGGGGATTATGTCAACCCGATAGTGGATGGTGCGCTAAGTTGGTGAATTATCAGTTCATATGCGTCAAATTCTGAAGAAGGTCTAGAGCATTGGAAACATAGAATGGATGAAGTGTCAACTAGATAATGTGTGTGCATCACTCGATCCTTGTGCTGAATTGGAACAGAGCTATGTGATCCACCCAGGTATGAGAGATTAATTGATATAAGTATGTTTGTAAAATCATTTGAGTTGCAGGTTCCCGAACAACAAAGGTTGTTAGCACTAGATGTTGTATTAAAAGCAACTACAGCTAGGTGGTGGGTTGTGCATAGAGAGGGAATGAAATATTGGTCACAATACAACAGAATAATGAAAATAAGGTTTGGCACTAAGGAATACAATATTGCGCAGAAGTATACAGGGGAGAGTGACCCAGTGGGTCATGTGGAACAATGCAGGGATTTATGGAGTTCAATATCAAAAACATAGTGGACACACCGATTTATACATACACTAGATACAATTCCAAAGAACCAATATTTGGAATTGGAGATGCGCAGGGAGACAACAATATGGGAAGAATTGGTCCAGAGGTTCAAAATCATGTTTACATTTGAACATGAATCCCCATCGATCTATGCAGCACTATAGGTGATTCGAATGAAGATATTGTCAGCAGAAGAGATGATAGAGTTGGTACTAGTATGTAGCGCGCATAGAGCCAAGATGACTGTATGTGAGCTACTAGAGTGTTATAATGTAGCTAAGGAAGAGTATACTTAAGAGGATCATAGGAGTACAAGTACCTGAGACACAAGGAGAATGAGCAGTAGAAGGGCTAGATCGTGTATCCACCACATATACATGGCCTATAAATATGTGAAAGGTAAACATTGGGACAACATAGAATCCCAAGTTTGTGTAGATAGGAGATTATTAGAGTGAGGGGACAATTGAAAATATTGCAGACTTACTGCAAGAATATCGGAACCTATTTCCAACAACATTTTTAGAGATAAAGGGAATAGTAGGAGACCTAGGCGAGATGAATATTCCACTAAAACCAAAAGCTAAGCGAGTGTGACAGAGGCCTTATAGGTTAAACCTGAGGTACAAGGAGAAGATGAAGGTTTAAATAGACAGGATGTTGGACGTGGGAATCATTGAACCGGTAGAAGAATATGACTAGATTAGTCCAATGGTGGTGTAGCACAATAAGACAGGAGGAATCAAGATCTGTGTGGATCTAAATAAGTTGAATGAAATGTGCTTACATGACCCATTCTCAACACCATTCATGGATGACGTATTGGAGAACGTAGGAGGCTAGAAAAATTGTTCTTGTATAGATGGATTCTTTGGGTACCATCAGGGAATAATTGTGTAGGAGGATCGAGATAAGACCACTTTTGCAACAGAATGGGGGATTTATCAGTATACAATTATGCCATTTGGATTGAAGAGTGCCCTTGAGGTGTTTTCTAGGGTATTGGTTGCAACATTCAAGGAGTTCATCCATAAGTTCCTAGAAGTCTACGTGGATGATTGGACAGTGTTCATTCTACTAAAGGATCAAATAGAAGTTCTTAGGCTAATATTAGATTGGTGCAGGCAGTGTCATATTTTGTTGAACTTGAAGAAGTGTATCTTATGTGCATCATTTGGAATTATGTTGGGACATGCAATTGCACACATTAAGAAGATAGAGGGTGAATGCATAAAACTATGTGAGGAGAATGTGTAGGTGTGGAAAGATTTTATAGAAGACCCAAAGATGAAGGACATAGAGGCCAAACTAAGAGAATCCCATCAGAGAGGGAAGCTACACTGCAACCAATAGAGTGTATGCCAGACATTTTGGCTCCGCCATAGGCACAAGTAGAAGTAGAGAGAATGAGGGATCAGCAAAATATCCTTCAATAGAGATTGGGACCATTGCAAGAAGAAGAAGTGAGGGTAATTGGATAATTGGCCACGGTGCAAGGTAAGGTCAAGAAGGAAAATATCGAAGCAGAGGAAAAATGTAAAAACTTGACCATGTAGAGAGTAGAAGTGATAGAAGTAACAAATGCTATAATCATCAAAGAGGTGGAGGTAGCAAAGGCTTCCTCTCAAAATTTCACTTCGACATGGAAGAGCAGGCAACATGCCGGAGTGGATTGGGACGAGCCATAGGTGAGTGTTGGGGGGTTGTTGGACATGAAGTTTTGGAAACAATTTTGCAGTTTTGATATATTTTTGGGGGAAAATCCTAAGTAAAGGAAACGTGTGCAGAAGAAGAAGGAAATCTAGAGAGCACGCAGTTGAGGCGCTTCCAGGAGGAAAGTACGCAGAAGGAATACAACATGCAGACAGAAGAATAAAGCAAGAAAATAAATAATGACAAAAGGATGACATCTCGACATTCCAAAAATAGAAGAACAATAGAAAAGAAGCATGCATATTGAAAAGAAGAATAAATTCGTCGAACAACCAGTTGAATGAACTGGCCATCCATTGTAATGGGGTATTTTTGGGATGAACAGATTAGGGTCTTTTTGCCCTAGAATTCTATATAAATATGTAATGGGATGGGATATTAGGGGGTCGGTTTGGTTATTTTATGTTAGGTTATGTTATGTTATGTTCGATATTGAGTTCCAGAGTTTTTGAATGTACCATTCGATGGATGAGAAGAATGAATAAAGGAATGATACAAAGATGTTATGAAATCTTATGTTGTTTGTATTTCTATGTTTTCTTATGAATTATAATTGCATGCATCATAGAATAGATTCATATTATGGTTAAATATGGTGCAATGTTCATGTCTGTGATAATAAAAAATATACACAGTAATATGGAATATGTTGAGTATAGGAATTTGAATCATAAGTAAGTTAATACTAAATAGAACATAGTTACGCACAAAAACATAATAAGGAAGAATGAACTAAATGTTTTCCTCCCATTCCCTTACTACTGCAGAATCCCAGTTATCGCAGTCCCAATATATACCTCGAGTGAGACTTCATCTGCGCAAGGTGGTGCCGAAAGGGTCGGTGTCTGGAGGTTTTTGTTGGTCATAGATGAATCGAACCTATGGTCTTACAACCCGCACGCAGTGCCAACACCATGAAGCCTTCAACTTCTTTCCAAGACCCGATAGCCTTTATTTTTTCAAATGCAACAAAAATCTATCACCCACCTAGAATATTTTCTCAATTATGTGATGATCATGTTAGGCCTTGTACTTTTCTTGTGACTTCTTTAATGTCTCATACACTTACAAATGGATCTACATGATCTTGTCAATCAATTTCTTAGTCTTTAATACTTCTCATGTGGTGTCTTTTCTTGCTACTCCTTGTTTCCTGTAGCCTTTATTGTTTATCTTGTGGTGTCTTCACTCTTCCTCCTTGTTTCCCATATACAACATCTAAGGGTAAAGGTGGAAAATATCCAAAGAAAGTTTCAAAAGGGAACTTTCCAATAGAATTGTTCATTACTCTATTATAAAAATATGGAATATACAATCAAATTTTCATCCAAAGTCCTCGAATTCTTCTTATTATAACCCCTCAAAATTTGAACCAATGTTATATTCACTACTTATGTTTTCCCATCTATTTGTGGATGGAAATTTGTAGATCTCTTCAACTTTGTTTACATTGTCTCCAAAAGTGTAGTCCAAAAGGCATTGAGAAATTTGGTATCTCTATTTGAGAGGATTATCTTAGATATCCCAAAGTGCACTTAGACCTTTTCAAATACCATGTTTGATACATCGTCTCCTTTGATGGTCTCTTTTAAAGAAAGTCAATAAGTCATAGATCTAATGCAAGAAGAGGAGAATTAGAAGTTGATGGTAGACACAATCATCACTCACCAAGACACTCGGTTAGAAGAGAACACAACGATCCAAGTTTATCTCATGTAAGAAGGCATAAGAGGAGATCGGGGGTAGACGAATTACAAGGATAAATGAATAAGATCAATCCTCCTACCTTTGATGGTGAGAAAAATAAAGATGAGGATGTAGAGACTTGTCTATTGGGCATGAAGAAGTATTTTCAATTACACAATTACTCCTCATAGGAAGAAGGGAGAATTGAAATATACCAACTCAAGGGAAAAGCATCAATGTGGTGAGACCAATTTATACAAGTGCAACACATTGATCAAAATAAGGTTACTTGGAGGGAGTTCAAACAATATTTTTAGAATAATTACTTGACCAAGCATTATTATGATAGAAAGATGAAGGAGTTCTTCGAACTCAAGCTTGGGAGTATGACCATGGATGAGTATGAAAGGATATTCTTAGAGCTACTGAAATATGTTGACTTCATCAAGGATGAACAAGTCAAGATTAAAAGGTACTTGAGTGGGTTGCCATCAATATTCAATAATAAGATACAGTATGATGACCCCAAGACATTGGAGGAAACCATAAAGAGAGATAAATTCCTCTATGATCAGCATAGAGGAAGACCAACTTTCCAAAAGGCTTGGGAAGACAAGAATAAAGGAAAGACAGAGTAGGAGAAGAAGGAGACCAAGCCATCATTCTTTAGAAATAATCCTTAGGGACACCCTGTAACATCCCCACTATAATCCCTGGTTTAATTAATGTTTAATGTAAATATAATATGTGTTTATAGCCAAGTGATGTAATATGTGAACTGTATTTATGAATGTTAATAATAAAATGTGATGCCAACTACAAAGGGGACATGGAAAGAGATGGGGTATGAAATAATCCACAATAGAGGAAAGGATCTAAGATAATGAATAAGAGGGGATCCAAGGGTGGATTACCCATGTATATTAATTCAACACATTTTCATAAATTTTCTATTGGTATATGAACCTTATAATTTCTATTTGAGTGTTCCCAAAACCAATCATTAAATACATGTAAGAGGGTGGGTGTGAAAATCCACATCCCATAGTTATTGGGAACATGGGGGATGAGTACAATCATCTTGGGGAAGTGTGTGAGTCAATACAGGCAAGTCAAAGGGAGGAAATTTGTATGGGATGGGACAACAATTTTTCACAGACAATGTTTTTGCATGAAGGGAAAGTAGAGAGAAATAAATAGAGCCTGGAGATGGAACATCCATGGAGAGATAATTCTAGAGCATGTTGGAGTTGAATATTTTAGATCTAAGTTATTAGTCCTAAAGAGTGAATTCCTAAGTGAGTTTCACTATAATAGAAAGTGTTTTTTGTTGTTTGCTAGTGTTTTTATTTGTAGCAAACTCCCTTGAATTCCTAGTTTATATATTTATGGTTATATGTGCTAGAGATACCCTAATAAACGAATTGGATTCTAGAGGGCCTAAGATCAGTGAAGGGGTACATTCCTTGGGTTGGGAAGATCAACGGGAAGAGAGTTGGTGGAAAATTAGAATAGTTGTAGGAAAATACCAGTGGGTTGTGAGTTTTATGAGATGTGAGTGGAAAGTGAGAGACCACCCTCTTTTGTGGATTACTAGACTTATCTCAAGAGTACTTGTTGTTGATATTTGGAACATCAAGTCTGTGGTTTGGTGGAATTTATGTCCCAAGAAACTGGTTGCACAACTGTTTATAAAATATAAGTGTTTTATCTTGCTTATATTGTATTATGAGCTTATTTGTTGTGCATGAACTCTGTTTACTTGGAAAAAATTTATATGTTGTTGAAATGATATTTTAGTTGTATTTCATATCTATTTTAGAATTTTGTAGATGCATGTAATTGATTATAATAGACAGTAGCTAAATCTGGTTTTAATTTGTAGTTGAAAGCTATAGGAAATTAATTTAGTTAGCTGTAAATTTCCATTTTTATGAGTATTCCACACAATAATGTTCCTCAGCTGGGCTGAGGACATTACATTATGGTATCAGAGATTTGTTTCAAACATCGATCTTGTATGGGCGAATAAAAAGTGTAAGTGGAGTAATTAACTATTGCATACTCCAGTCTGTGTGAATTTGGGGGAAAGTGGAGAGGTTGGAGTGAAACCCTAAAATTTGTGGGAAAATTTTGAATTTAAGTGCCTCAAGGAAGTCGAAGAGATGATGTGGCTCCATGAATATTAGGTTGCAAAAATAAATTTTACTTAGAATGGTCGAATTTTATGTTTTAATGGTTGTTGTGGAGTTGCATGAAGTTTTGGGAATGAACGACTAATATTGCATTTGATCTCGTGATCAACGGCCCAAATTAATTTTGATAAATTTAAAAAGTCATAAGGTTTTGACCATTTGAAAGGTTGAATAGATCAACAACCAAGATTCGATTTCGGTCATTTGGAAAATGGATCAAATCGATGGCTGAGATTAGTTTCAACCATTGGAAGGTTGGACTTGATTGATGGTCAATATCATCTTGGCCTAGAGATCGACAACCTATATTCATCAGAGATTTGACAAAAAATCACCAAGTGTTGAAGTTCTCCAACAGAACTTGTCAATGGTCACATCGACCGAATTGGTGAAGAGTTTGTTTGGTGAAAAAAAATAATCGGCGACCAATGGTTGATGGTCGGGGGTCAGAAATATTCAAGGAAGTGTTTTCAGTCACCAACGAAAATCATCGATGGGCCGATGGTCAAGCATCAACCAATTCGATGAAGTGTTTTGAATCGAGCCAGAGAAATGGCCTATAGGCCGATGATCGGGTGCCAGCCGAATTGCCAAGGTGTTTGGGTCATCCAAGAGAAATAGACAATGGTCAATGAAGAAAAAAAAAGAGGGTGATAATGTTTCATTCCACTTCAAAATCCACGTGTAGTTCCATGTCCCCCAAGTTGACACCTCAGGATAATGTGTCATGCCACGTTAGCAGTTTCCAAACCATCCATGAAGTGACCAATGACTGATGATTGGGAATTAGTTGAATTAGTGAGTAGTTCCAATCCCTAATGGAAATCACCAGTGACCAAAGACCAATGGTCTAGTCATCCGGTTTAGCATTGTGTTGTGAATCGGTTGCCAGGGGATAGGGCCGATAGTCGATGGTAGGGTTGACAATTTGGGAAAAATGTTGTGTGCATCCAAAGGAAAGTGTTGATCGACAGATCATCGATGGAGTTCAGATCGATGGCTTATATTTCACCCAATTTTAGATTGACAACTCATATTTAAGGAGACTCTATAATAGTAAAACAATCAATTTTATATGAAAAATTTTAAATTTTCATATTTTTTAAGGTCAATAACTTGTAGGGTGATTTCGAGGCCCTAAACGACGTTTTTATCCAATCAAAAACCATGGGAATAGAGTGTAACAAGATATATACACATTGAATTTGCATCTCAAATAAAAGAACTTGGAGAGAGCTATCCAATTAGTTATTACATGCACAAAACAGAGCTCATATGATAAAGTTACAACCAAAATCATATGATAAAGTCACCAACGAAAATCATCGATGGGCCGATGGTCGAGCATCAACCAATTCGATGAAGTGTTTTGAATCGAGCCAGAGAAATGGCCTATAGGCCGATGGTCGGGTTCCAGCCGAATTGCCAAGGTGTTTGGGTCATCCAAGAGAAACAGACAATGGTCAATGAAGAAAAAAAAAGAGAGTGATAATGTTTCATTCCACTTCAAAATCCACGTGTAGTTCCATGTCACCCAAGTTGACACCTCAGGATAATGTGTCATGCCACGTTAGCAGTTTCCAAACCATCCATGAAGTGACCAATGACTGATGATTGGGAATTAGTTGAATTAGTGAGTAGTTCCAATCCCTCATGGAAATCACCAGTGACCGAAGATTGATGGTCTAGTCATCCGGTTTAGCATTGTGTTGTGAATCGGTTGCCAGGGGATAGGGCCGATAGTCGATGGTAGGGTTGACAATTTGGGAAAAATGTTGTGTGCATCCAAAGGAAAGTGTTGATCGACGGATCATCGATGGAGTTCAGATCGATGGCTTATATTTCACCCAATTTTAGATTGACAACTCATATTTAAGGAGACTCTATAATAGTAAAACAATCAATTTTATATGAAAATTTTTAAATTTTCATATTTTTGAAGGTCAATAACTTGTAGGGTGATTTCGAGGCCCTAAACGGCGTTTTTATCCAATCAAAAACCATGGGAATAGAGTGCAACAAGACAGATACACATTGAATTTGCATCTCAAATAAAAGAACTTGGAGAGAGMTATCCAATTAGTTATTACATGCACAAAACAGAGCTCATATGATAAAGTTACAACCAAAACAATAAGGGTAAAATTTTGGCACCAATTTACTTTCCTAGGGCATAACTCCTTGCTCATAAGTTCGTTTGGTGCACAAGAGTAGTCTATGGAAAGATTATAAAACATAGAAAACAACCATGGAACCATATTTTGGATCTAGTCCATTATGTAAAAATGCATTGAAAGAGAAATAAGACACCTATAGCATACAAGGATAAATTAGGTAAAACAACCTAAACTACTTCAGACCATAACTATCAGCTTGGAGCTCAGATTTGAGCAAGAAAATAGTCGTTGGAAAGGTATTGACGATTAGAAGAAATCTGTGAATATATAATTTTGAAATGGGAAATCAAATTTTCCATAAATTAATAAAGAGATTTATGTAGCAGTAAATGAGTGGTAAATTGTAGCATGTGGATGTTGTAACTTTTCCCTCGGATCTCAAATTGAGGCATGAGTACAACTATTGGAAAGTTGTTTCATAGAGGAATACATCTAAGGAATCAAATTTTTTATTTGGTGTATTGTGTCATTCATAAATTGGGATAAAGAATAACATGTATTCTAATTGATGAAATGTTTCATGTTATGCATGTCTAACAATAATTTTTACATGCACATTTCTTGCAAAACTAGAGGTACAAGAAAAAAAAATTGGTTCTTATATGAAGACTATATTTATGGAATATGATCAGGGATATTACAGTCATGAGGAAGAAATCAAAGGTTTGTAGGTTAGCATGGGAAATGCTGAGACAAATTCAAATGGAGGAAGACACAAGAAGGATCATGTAACTATGATAAGCATGCATAGAGAAGTGAAGAGATATAGAGTTGATAATGAAAGGATGATGAAGGCTCACGAAGAGATACTTCAGATATTAAACATGTTGCATAAGAAAATTAACAAGGACTCTGGCACTAATCAAGAAGCTAGTGATAGACAAGTGACAAAATCCATATCTTGTAGCAAAAGGGGTGATCATGGAAATGATAGGAAATGAATAAGCATGAGTAGGAACCATCATTCTCCAAATAATTCCACTAGAAGGACGCATGTAATTTCAGGGCTAGGGAGAAACCCAAGTGTGTATCCTATTAGGAGAAAAAGAAGAAGGCCTGAGGAACACATATTGCAAGGTGATCTTGGGAAAATTAAGCCACCAACATTCAATGGTGAGCATAGGAAAGGAGAATAGGTTGAGACATAGTTCTTGGAAATGAAGAAATGTTTTTGGCTACATGATTACCCATCAAGGGTAGAAGCTATAATTTCCACTTACCACTTGTAAGGAATGGCAGCCATGTGGTGGGATCAGCTTAAGAAATCCAAACACCTTGATGATAAGAGGATCTCATGGTGACAATTCAAAGGATATTTCTAAGAGAAATAGTTTTCCAAGAATTATTGTGAAATAAAGATGAAATAGTTCTTTGAACTCAAATTGGGAACCATGTCAATAGAGGAATATGAGAAGAGGTTCTTTGAATTGTTGAAGTGTGGTGACTTCATAAAGTATGAGAAAGTAAAAACCCAAAGGTTTCTAATTGGGTTACCCTCCTTCTATAGTGACAAGATTCAATATGATAACCACAAGACCTTGGAGGAAACCATAAGGAGATCAAGGCATATTTATGAGCAGAGCAAAGGAAGGCCAATTTTCCAAAAGGCTTGGAATGACAAGATGAAAGGGAAAAAGGATAAGAGGTAGAAAGGTTTTAATCCACCCTTTTTCAAGAATAAATACCAAGCAAATCAACAAATTTAGTCATCCCAAAATGAGCACAAGACTGCAGATTCAATTGGGAAAAGGCCAAGGAAGCATCATGTATAATTTTGGGGTGTGAGGGAAATCATTTATATAGGTATCTCCCTCACAAAGGAGAAAGAATGAGGATTGTCCAAAACATCTAGGAGGATGAAAATTTTGATGAAAAGGTAGGAAACATGCCAAGGATTTATGTGGCCTTGGACAACAAGAAAGAAGAATATCAATCCCCTATGATTGAAGTGGAAGGTAGGATTGATAACCGACCAATAGAAATTTTAATTGATTATGGAGCTAGACATAGTTACATAAATGATAACATTGTTGAAATATTTCACTTGCAAAGGAGTAAGAATAAGAAATCTTAGTTAGTTCAGTTAACCATAGGAGCTAAGAGGAAAATCAATGAGTTGGTTAAATATTATCTAATAGATATGAATGGACTCAGTACAAAGGTAGAAGTGAACATTATACCATTGGGTTCATATGATTGTCTAATTGGCATGGATTGGTTGGAAAAACACCATGCTTTCCTAGATTGTTAAAACAAGACAATCACGTGCCTTTATGAAGAAGGGAAGCAAGGCAAGGTTCAAGGAATTCCAAGAATTGTAATTGTTAGAGATATTTCGGCTATGTAGTTGAAAAAGAGATTTAGAAAGGGATGTCAGATTTTTGCATCCCATATGGAAGAGGAAGCCAAAGATAAAGTGGTAATCATTTAATACCATTTGGTCTTGAGGGATTTTGAAGATGTTTTTAGAGAAATATTGGGACTTCCACCAAAAAGAGACATTGATTTCTCTATTTATTTGGTTCAAGGAGCTTCCCCTATGTCCAAAACACCTTATAGAATGAGCACACCATATTTGAAAGAGTTGCAGATGCAACTTGAATAATTGTTAAAGAAGGGGTATATACACCAAAGTGTCTCACCTTGGGGATCCCCAATGTCATTTGTAAAGAAGAAATATGGAACCCTAAGGTTGTGTATTGATTTCAGGAAGCTGAATAAAGTCACCATAAATAATAAATATCATTTTCCAAGGATTGATGATTTGTTTGACCAGTTGAAAGGTGCAATAATATTTTCCAATATTGACTTGAGATCATGATCTCATGAAGTGAGGATGAAGGAAGAGGACATCAGAAAGACAACATTTAGGACAAGAAATTGACATTATGAATTCATGGTAGTACCATTCAGACTATCAAATACCCAGTTGGTTTTATGTTCCTGATGAATGGAGTGTTTCAGGAGTACCCGGACAAGTTTGTAATTTTTTTCCTATATGATATACTCATCTACTCTAAGTCAGAACAATAACATGAGCAACAATTAAGAATTGTGTTTCAATTTTTAAAAGAGAATAAATTGTATGTTAAGCCAATTAAGTGCATCTTTTATCAAAAGAAGATTCACTACTTGGGGCATATAATTTCAGCAGAAAGGATAGAAGTGGGTCGTGAGAATATAGAGGCCATTAGAGTATGGTCAACGCCAAAGAACATGACAAAGTTTAGATAATTTATGGTTCTTGTTAGTTAATACCAAAGATTCATAAAAGGATTCTCAAATATTGCAAGTACAATCACTTCTTTGCAAAAGAAGGGAGTGAAATTAAATGGACTTCCAAGTGTGAAGAGAGATTTTAGCACCTGAAAGGCATATTGACAAGCATGTCAATATTGAATCTTGCAGATCTAGATGAATAATTTGTAGTGTGCATGGATGCATGCAAGGAAGGGCTTGGTGGAGTTCTTAGTCAAAAATATCATGTGGTATGCTATGAGTCCACAAAATTAAAAGAGTATGAAAAGAAATATGCCACCCATTATCTAGAGTTAGCGAAAATTGTACATGCATTAAAAATGTGGAGACATTACCTCATGGGGATAAAATTTGACCTAAGGAAAAACTATTGTGGTATGAAGCATTTGTTTGGACATCCAACATTAAATTCTAAACAAACTAGATGGTTGAAATTTATGAGTGAATATGAATTTAAAATTAAGCACATTAAAGGAAAATAAAATGAAGTGGTTGATGCACTCAACAAGAGATCTCATGAAGTGCACATTGTAGCCATCAACATGTGCAAGATTGATCTGAAAGATCAAATCATTGTAGGAACATATTCAGATCAACATTATCTAAAAATAAAAGAGGCATTACAACAAGGATATTAGAAGATAATTGCAGTTGTGAGAAGCCAATACATTTGTCCAGGAATGAAGAAAGAAGTGGATAATTACATATCCAAATGTATAGAATGTCAAAAGGTAAATACAAATCATATGCATCCAACAAGTTTGTTGTAGCCATTACCCATTTCGAAATGAAAGTGGCAAGAGGTTATGATTGATTTTATTACAAATATTCCTAGGACAATGAATCAACATGATTCCACCATGGTGGTGGTGGCTAAATTGACTAAGTCGGCGCATTTTATCCTAGTGAAGACAACACACAAGGCAACAAATATTGCAAAGATATATATGAAAGAAGTTTCCAAGCTACATGGGGTGCCTAAGGAAATAGTTTAGAATAAATATCCAAAGTTTTCTTCCAATTTTTGGAAGGGTTTATTCAAAGGCTTTGGAACAAATATAAATCTCAATACAACGTATCACCCAAAGTCCGATGGGAAAATAGAGAGGACCAACAAGATAATTGAGGACATGATTATAATGTATCTGATGGACCAACCATCAAAGTGGGAGGATTGTATCCATTCAGTTGAATTTTATTACAATAATGGGTATCATGCCTCATTGAAAATAAGTCCATTTGAAGCATTGTGTGGAAGAAGGTGTAACACACCAGTAATTTGGAATAATCTCGTAGACAGAGCAGTTGTTGGAGCAAATTTGTTAAAGGAAATGGAAGAGCAGATGGAAAAGGTCAAGCAGAATTTAAAAGTTGCCTAGGATAGGCATAAAATTTATGCAGATAATAATAGAGTGTTTAGAGATTTCAAAGTGGGAAAATATGTGTTCTTAAAAGTGAAACAAAAGATAAGTTCACTAATATTAGGGAGTTGCCCAAATTTGGCAGCAAGATATTATGGAACTTTTGAAATCTTAGAAAAGATAGGGCCAATTGCATACATTCTAGCATTGAATACATCCATGAGAGTACATATGTATTTCATATGTCATTATTAAATAAATAAGTGTCTGAACCTAACCATATAATTGATTGGAATGTAATCCAGGTGGAGAATGAAGTTGATTTACGGGTGGAAGTAGTATGTATTCTAGACCAAAAATTCAAAGTGCTCAGCAAGAAATCCATAGATATGGTAAATATTCAATGGATATGCTATGGTCCTAAATATGATACATGGGAGCATGAAGAAAACATGCAGAAAGAATACCCACAAAATTTTGACAATTTTGAAAAAAATAGAATGCAAGACTCCATTTTGAGCATCTAGAGATTCATAACCACATCTCAAAGTCCTAGTAAATTGTGTTGGGGACCTTGATAAAAGAATGGATCATTACTTAGTTTAATTATAATAAATTGGTTTAATTATAATAAATAATGGTACTTTCCTTAGATTATCTCTGATAAACGAATGGTTCATTCCTTGGGTCGGTGAGTTGGGAGGAACAAAATATTATGGTTGGAACTCCTGCTGGAGTTGTGAAAGTGCATAATTTTATTTTCTAGGTATTGTGATGAAAATTTACATATATGTATATTGATATAGTGTGCACTGAGGATGGTGCACAATTGTATGGGAAGGGGAACATAACACCCCCAGTATAATACCCAGTTTAATTAATGATTAATGTAGATATAATATGTGGCTACGACTAAGCGATGTAATATGTGAATTGTATTTATGAATGTTAATAATAAAATGTGATGCCAACTTCTAAGGGGACATGGAAAGAGATGGGGGATTAATTAATCCACAAGAAAGGGGAGGTTCTAAGAGAATTCCTAAGAGGGGTCCAAGGGGGAATTACTGATGTATATTAATTCAACCCATTTTCCCAAATTTGATATTGGTATATGAACCTTCTAATTTTTGTTTGAGTGTTCCAAAAGCCAATCATTGAATACATGTAAGAGGGTGGGTGTGAGAAGTCACATACCATAGTTATTGGGTACATGTAAGTTGATTACAATCAAATTGGGAAGTGTGTAAGTCAAGAAAGGAAAACCAAAGGGAGGAAATACGTATGGGTTGGGACAACATTTTTTCACAATCAATGTTTTCCATGAAGGGAAAGTAGAGAGAAATAAAGAGATCTTGGATTTGAAACATACATGGAGGGAGAATTATAGAGCATGTTGGAGCATATATGGAGTGTGTTGGAGCTAAATATTGAGGATCCGGGTTGGCAGGCCTGAAGAGTGAACTCCTGAGTGAGTTTCACTGTAACAACAAGTGTTTTTTGTTATTTGTTGGTAGTTTTCCTTGCATCAAGTTCCCTTGAGTTCCCATTTGAGAGATTCTTAGTTACCTATGCCAGAGATACCCTGATAAATGAATGGGATGGCCGAGGGACTAAGATCAATGAAGCAGTACAGTCCTTGGGTTGGGTAGGTAGAGAGAAAGAGAGTTGGTGGAAAATCAGGATAGTTGTAGGAGAATACCAGTGGGTTGTGAGTTTTATGAGTTGTGAGTGGACAGTGAGAGACCACCATATTTTTTGGATTACTAACTTTAGCTTGGGGGTGACTTGTTGAGATTTGGAACAACAAGTCTATGGTTGGGTGGAATGTTTATCCCAAGCACCTGGTTGCACAATTGTTTATAAAATATAAGTGTGTTATCTTGCTTATGTTGTATTATGAACTTATTTGTTGTGCATGAACTCTGTCGACTTGGGAATGATTTATATGTTGTTGAAATGAGATGTTAGTTTCATTTCATGTATATTTTAATATGTTGTAGATGTATGTAATTAATTGTAATAGATAATGGCTATTTGGTTTTAATTTGTAGCTAAAAGCTACATGAAATTAATTTAGTTAGCTGTAATWTTTTTTTTTTATGAGTATTTTGCACAATAATGTTCCTTGGCTAGGTTGGGGTACATTACACATCCAGCTTCCAATGAGCCTAGAATGACAGAAACAAGGGAAAATATAAAAGGAAGAAACCTATTAAATGTTGGAGTTGTGAAAGAGAGMATATGTATATATATTTCCCTCATAGAGGTGAAAAAGTGAGGACTTTTCACAATGTACAATAAGTTGATACARTGAGGAATGGCACGTATCAAATAATATCTYGAAGGTGATATATTTCATGGGACTAGCAGAATATTATAGAAGATTTATAGAGGACTTTTCAAAGATTGCACGTGCAATCACATCTTTGCAAAATAAGGGTATGATATTTGAATGGACCCTTGATTGGGAAAGAAGTTTTCAGCACTTGAAGAGATTGCTGACAAGAGCACCAATATTAAGGATTGTTGATCCTAATGAACATTTAGTTGTGTGAAATGATGCATGCAAGGAAGGACTTGGTGGATTCCTTCGTCAAAATGGGCATGAGATATTATATGATTCAAGAAAGTTAAAGGAGCATGAGAGACACTATGCCACTCATGATTTAGAATTAGCATCCATAGTGCATGCCTTGAATATTTGGAGGCACTATCTCAGGGGAAGAAGATTTGAGATAAGGATAAACCATAGTGGTATGAAATATCTATTTTGGACAACCAAATTTGAATTCCATATAAACTGGATGGATGGAATTCCTCAATGGATATGACTTCGATATAAAGCATATTAAAGGAAAAGAGAACAAGGTGGTTAATGCACTTATTAGGAGAGTGCATGAGATAAATTCTACAACCATTAGCATGTATAAATTTGAATTGAGGGAAAAAATTATGGAAGGTACCAAATCATATCAGTAGTACATGGACACAAAGGAAAAATTATAGTAAGGTAATTTGCAGCAGAAAATTCAAGACTATGAGTTAGGTGAGGATGGAATCCTCATATGCAGGGGCAGATTTTATGTGCCAAATTTCAAGAGATGAAAATTTTTTTGTTGAAAGAGATGCACAATGTGCCTTATGTTGGGAACTCAAGCTACCATAAGAGAATTTCAATTGTAAAGGGCCAATATTTTGGCTTGGCATGAAGAAAGAGGTGGTTGATTACATTGCTAGATGTCTAGAATGTCAGAAGTTCAATATTGAACATAGACATATGGTTGGTTTGCTACATCCATTTCCCATTCCTGAGTGGAAATGGGAAGTGGTGACAATTGTTTTCATCACCAAGCTACCCAGAACAACAAAGCAACATGATTTCATTATAGTGGTGGTAGATAAGCTTACTAAAGCTACCCATTTTATTCTAGTGAAGCTAACTCATAAGGAATCTAACATTATTGATATTTATATGAGGGAAATCACCATGCTTCATGGTGTGCCTAAGGAAACTTTTTCTGAGAGAGATCCCAAGTTCACATCAAACTTTTGGAAGGTATTATTCAAAGGATTTGGGAAAAATATGAACTTTATCATAGCATATAATTTAGAGTTAGATCGACAAACATATAGGGTCAATCATGTGATTAAGGATATGTTGAATATGTGTGTGATGGAAAAACCATCTAAATGGGAAGATTGTTTTCATTTAGTTGAATTTTCTTATAATAATGGGTATCATGCATCTTTAAATATGATCCAATATGAATCATTACATGGAAGAATGTGAAATATTCTAGTGGGTTGGAATAACCTAGGAGACAAAGTAGTAGTTAGGGCAAAGTTACTCAAGGAAATGGAAGAACAGATGGTGAATATAAAGCAGAATTTAAAGGTTTCCCAAGATAGGAAGAAAAGATATGTAGATAAGGGGAAAACTAACAGATATTTTAAAGTGTGTGACCATGTGTTCTTAAAAGTGAAGGCCAAGAGAAGTTCCTTGAAGTTGGAGAACTATGCAAAGATGGAAGCAATATATTGTTGTCCCTTTGAAATCATGGAAAGGATTGGTCTTGTTGCATACATGCTTGGACTATCTTCATCCATGTGCATTCATAATATATTCCATGTGCCTTTTCTTAAAAAGTATGTACATGATGTTAATCATGTAATTGATTGGAATATGATTCAGGTGGAGCAAGCTTGAGACTTCTAAGTACAATCGGTGTGCATATTGGATTGAAGGTCAAGTTGCTCCAGAATCGAGCAATAAGGATAGTAAATTTCTAGTGGACCTGTTATGGTCATGAGGATGTGTTACTCCCCACCCCCCCCCAAGATAGGGTAACTAAGGAGATGATGTCTCACAACCTGCACATTAAATATATGGAGAGTCGAGAACCAGATGACCTGATGAGGCAAATTTGAGTAGACAGATCCTCACCTTTCCGCAACACATCACCATTCATAGATAGTAGCATAGCAGCATCCACCACACCATATTGGCCATAAAGGACACCAGTTATTGCTTCATGAGGTAACAAGTATAGTATCATGGTAAGTGTCACTTTAATAATTGAAGCATTTGAGCATGTTGTAAAGAGTTATTTCTTGATTATTGAAATGTTTTCTTGGAAATTATACCTTTTTCTTATTTCACCTTAGTGGTTGACATGGTTTCATAGTAAGTGGGTTACTCTCGACAAAAGGGTTGTTACTGGAGGGTCTCCTTGAAGGTTCATAGTACCATTGTTATCCATAATTACCACTTTCCACATTTTCTCCCTTTTCTTTCCTCATATTTTAGGTCTTTGGGTTCATTGACCCCAAGAAGGGCTTGTACCTCATTTCATGGGAAGAAGGGGTTGAAGGCCCAAAGGTGTTGTAGCTGGAAAAATTTAAAATATAATAGATTATCTCTCTAGATGCTCTCCCTAAGGTCCTAAGATCAATAAAATGTGTCTCCATAAAAAATGAAGGACCTTTAAAAAATAAAAATAAAACATAATTAATAAATGTCTTGCTTATTGGGGGAATGCATTTGCGGTGTCTTTTAATTTCCACTAGATATGGCACTCAATGTGTTCCTAACTTCAAGTGGAATTGTGGTGATCCTTACTTTCCATTGCACATAGCACTCAATGTTAAGACCATAATAAATTAATGGAAAATAGAATGGCTTGGAAAAATGTTGCATTGCAAATGAGGGATGCAACACACCCTCCACAAAGGCACCCATAAATGAGACAATATGATCCCTTTATATGTCAAGAACCCTATGCCCAAAATTCATACCCTCATCCACCTCATATTCACTAGATTAATTAGAGAGTTTATTTTTGGGAAACACTCCTTGAATTGGGGTTGGCCTACCTAATAGGGCACCATGACAAGCCTCCCATACTTAAATTTGGCAATTTTTTTAAGGTTTTGAGATTTTTTTTAGTTTGAAAAGGGGAAATTTAATGAACATGTTTGGGTGGTTCTTTTATTAAATGTGGCCCACTTGGCATGATACATGTGACTTTTGGACCCTTGGAGGGCGTATTTGTTTGTCTTTCTAGGACCTTTCCAAGTGAAATCTATCCATTGAGAAATTATGTTATTTTGACCTTCATTGGGATCGAGAACCCCTAGGATGGATGCCATACCCCATAGGTTGGGTAGACCCCCCCCCCCCAAAGGATTTATGTGCAAAGGATGGAGGAACTTTGAAAACATTCGAGGATGACATTGTAGCCCTTTTCACCTAGACATTGGCCTTTGGAGTCATATGATGTCACTTTATAACCCTTTGACGTCATTTGGAGGCTAGGGTTTGATGAGATTGATGGTTCCAGAGGTGATGTGATGTGGTTTGAAGGAGTAAGAGGATTTACATCCCTAGAATATTGTTAAACCATATCTTAAATAAAGAGACTCCATAACCCAATATATAAGGCACTAGTTGCATTGGAGATTGAATATTATTGCATTGGTAAATGTAAATTTTTAGATATTGAATTGTTCAAGTTTGGATTTAAATTTTACATGTTTTAAGATATCTTGTGCCCTAGGGGTGTCTTTATTTGGTAATTAATTTATATTTTGTAATAAACATTAAGCTATAGCCATTAGGGTTGCAACAAAACTCTCTTTCTCGACAAGTTTCTTTTACTTTTGACCATTGAAATTGACATATAAGTAGTGAAAATTGATCTACTTGTCAAGGGATATTGATTGGGTATCCTACTTGCTAGTTTTTTTGGTTAAAATTTGCTTCTATTGCAAAAAAATTCTACATCCATTGAGATTAAATAAATACTTTTTGATCAGATTCATTAACATCCCTTTATTGTTATCAAAGTCTTGGTCTAATCATTGGAATATTGTGTTTTATTTGCAAGATTCATTTTCCAAAATGGCACACTTGATTTTGAGGTTTTAACTTTCAGTTATTGTAATTTATTCATTGCTGATATATATTTCCATACTACTACAATTTTGAGACAGTAAGGTTTCTTCCTGATTTCCCATTGGTTTTAAGGTTTACATCATCATATATTGTCTTGTTTTAGATTATCTAACATTGTTTTGCAAGTACACAAACTTGAAAATCATTTACCAACTCCAAATAATCTTTCTCCAAGTGTTAAGTATCTATTTAACCTTGACCTATAGGAGTGTTCTTCTAGCTTCTTGCTTCTCCCTTCACAATCCCCCTAGGGTCACTCGAGAAGCCTTCCTTGTGTTGGAATTTTCCTTCACTAAAATTATGGGGATATATATTGAGGTGACAGTGACAGATGTCCCCAGTTGAGTCACACATTTTTTTCTTTGGTTGGGATTTTCTCAAACTACAAATTGTGCGACAATATTTTTGGCACTGCTACCAGGGAGGATTTTGAATCCTTTTCGAACCCATAATGACACTTGGAAAGTCTATCCCAAATCCTTTACCCATATCTTTCTTGACGACTCCAGTTGAGGGATGTTCCATTTTCATTTTTTATGAGATTTTTATAAATTTCATCTAGTGAATCCATAATATAAGAATGTGTATTTCCCAAAGAAACATCCCCAAGGAAGGTTTAAGCATTCCAAGCATTACCGAAGAAGATTTGCTCATAATTATCCCATTTTCAAAACATCATTTCAAGGTAACCTTCCCCTCACTCCAATGTCTTTTCCATTGGATGGAATAATTTATAAGCCATCGAATATGTCCACCACCCATGGGTATCCCAATACCATTCCCAAAGAGTCTCACAAGTGGTTGTCAAAGTTCATCAGAAACAACGTTGTTATTCTTGAAGAGCATATTGATTCTATTGTTGTGGCCATGGAATATAATGGTATAGAACATGGAGATGTTACAATGAAGATACTAGCTATGTCTCTTGGTGAAAATGCTAAAAAGTGGCATAAGGTCTTGCCTAACAATCACTTGGCATCTTATGAAGCTTTCACTAAGTTTTTCAAAGGTAGATGGATAAAAAATAAATATAGTGGAATGATATTAATGAAATTCAACCAAATAAAGAAGAAAGAGAACAAAACAGTGAAGGAATTTGATGCTAGATTTGACAACTTTCATAATCAAATCTTGAAGGACTTATGCTCGCCATAAGAATTTGTTTTCCTTCTTTACATGAATGATTTCAAAGGATAGTTTGGTTTTATTCTGAAGGAAAATATGTTGGAAGATTTGGAAAAATACAAAGAGTATAGTGCACATATTGAAGACCATCTAATCAATTCAAAGATTGAGCCTTTTCAGTTCCCTTGTGTTAAGGTAGAACCTAAGACAAAGACTTCAACTAGCAATGTACATGATCGAATGACACTCTTGGCTAATAATTTTGATCAAATGAATGCCCAATTCATTCAAAGTCGAAATCAAATCATGAATAGGTTGAAAACCTTGGAGAATCATTGTCTTTCTCCAAGACCTCAATTTATCAAACAACAGAAGTAAAACACAGGTCAGAAACCAAGGCCACAACAAGAGGAAAAGGCACTTGACACCTTGAATATTGTTGGGATGGTCATCATGGAGGGATCACCATGGTGTTTTCCTTTCCAAGAACCTCATTCATAACATGAATGTCTGAGACATGGAGAAGAATAAGGTCTAGGACCTATGGACAAATTAGACTTCATTGATACAGTTGTTACCCTCTAGGATGATGAGCACATTGATATCACAGAGGAGAAACTTGAGAAAGTCACTTCACTAGTACATATTTTAAAAATTTCAACATTCTATTTGCGACGTTATGGACAAAATTGGCCATAATGTCGAAAAATAGAGGAAATTTTAATATATATTTTCCATATTGCCCGATAACATCAGTATTGCCACGTTGACGTCTCTCTTGCCACGTTGTTGTCTCTCTTGCCATGTTATCATCTCTCTCACCATGTTTACCACATAGTCATCTCTCTTTCCATGTTTGTGACATAATCGTCTCTCTTGCCACATTTGTGAATATAGTTGTCGCAGTTGCGACATTGTGGAAACTAGGTTTTCCCCCTCCAACGGTCACCTAGTATTTTGACCAAGTCAAATTTGATTTGGTCAATGATCGTCGAAATTGTGACATTATAAAATCTATAAATATGTTACATTTTACGGATGTTGCGACACGTTTTCTATAATAACGACACTTCAAAAAGGGCTTGCGGGTCTTCTCGGTTAGAGTACAACTATTAAAAGACATTGTACTAGGGATCTTCTCATTTCGTTTTAATTTTCTAATCGGTTAAATTTTAAAGGAAACAACTATTAAAATACATTGTACTAGGGCTAGAGTACATGATGGGCAATGGTGACCTGTGAATGGGGCCAACATTAAAAAAAATTCAAAATTTTTCTGTATAAAATCATACATCCTTGACTCTTGAAACCCTCCCATACCATCAAGGCATGTTTCTAGTCTAACCATGTCAAATTTTGATGCATACAGGCACATATTGAAGAAATTGCAACGTTGGCCCCATTCACTACTCACTATGCGGGGTCGGTGCTTGACATTTTTTGTGGTTGAATTGGAAGTTCCATAACATTTCAAGAGAGTTCCAACAAAGATTCTATAGATGGAAACAATGGCATTTGACAATGAGATGCCCAAAGATTTGACAATGACAATGGATGATGAACGTTGTTGCAAACATGGATGATCTCAAAGATTATGTGGTCGGGACATCATACATCCTTGAGTCTTGAAACCCTCCCATACCATCAAGGCATGTGTCTAGTCTAACCATGTCAAATTTTGTGCATACAGGCACAGATTGAAGAAATTTCAACATTGGCCCCATTCACTAGTGCTCACTATGTGGGGTCAGTGTATGACATTTTTGGTGGTTGAATTGGAAGTTCCATGACATTTCAAGAGAATTCCAACAAAGATTCTACAGATGGAAACAACAACATTTGACAAATATGAGACACCCCATTATGAACGTTGTTGCAAACATGGATGATCTTAAAGATTATGTGGCTAGGACATCAAACATCCTTGAGTCTTGAAACCCTCCCATACTGTCAAGGCATGTGTCTTGTCTAACCATGTCAAATTTTTATGCATACAGACACATATTGAAGAAATTTCAACGTTGGCCCCATTCACGCTCACTATGTGGGGTCGGTGCATGACATTTTTGGTGGTTGAATTGGAAGTTCCATGACATTTCAAGAGAGTTCCAACAAAGATTCTACGGATGGAAACAACAACATTTGACAAATATGAGATGCCTCATTATGAACGTTGTTGCGAACATGGATGATCTCAAAGATTATGTGGTCGAGACATCAGAAATATTCCTTGAGTCTTGAAACCCTCCCATACCGTCAAGTCATGTGTCTAGTCTAACCATGTCCAATTTCGACGCATACATGAACAGTTTGAATAAATTTCAACATTGGCCTCATTCATTGCTCACTATGCAGGTCATTCACTGCTCACTATGCAGGGTCGGTGGAAGAAATTTCACTATGTTCATTCACCTTCAAGGAAGGCCCCATTCACTATGCTCACTATGAGACATCCATTATATTTAATGTTGATGAAAACATGGATGATCTCAAATATTATGTGGGGACATCAAACATCCTTAAGTATCGAAACCATCCTATACCTTCAAGGAAACTATCTAGTTTAACCATGTCAAATTTCGATGCATACGGGCACAGATTGAAAACATTTCAACGTTGGCCCTATTCACTGCTCACTGTGCGGGGTCTGTGGAAGAAATTTGTGATGGGTGTATTTGAAGTTCCATGACAAATTTCAAGATAGTTCCAAGAACGATTCTATAGAAGGGAATGGCAAGTGATGACAATGAGAGGTGCAGCATGATGAACGTTGATGCAAATGTGGATGATCTCAAAGATTGTGTGGGGAAATCATACATCCTTTAGTATTGAAACCATCCCATACTGTCAAGCCATGTGTCTATTCTAACCATGTCGAATTTCGACGCATACATGCACAGTTTGAAGAAGTTTCAATGTCGTCCCCATTCACTGCTCACTATGTGGGGTCGGTGCAAGATGACATTGGTGGTGGGTGAATGAAAACAATAATAAAAATGATGAGTTGATGACATCATCCTCTGAAGAATCTATGAGTGAAGATGATGCGCTGATGACATTTTTCTCACCAACATATGTCCACTTAGTCGCAATGAAACATCTTTGATATCCTCCAATATTAAAGAAATCCCCACATCAGTAAGGAGTTAAACATTTTCAATAAGTGTGAGTCATTCATGCATTCTCCTACCTCATGGAAATTCTCTTGTGATCATTCTCACCATTATTCACATAACCCCCACACTATATTCCCCTTAGTTACTCAATAATCCAAATTTAGAAATGACCAAAACTAATGCAACAATGACGGAATAACAAACCTTGGAAGAGAGATAGATGGTTGTAGATAAGAATAGAGGGAAGGAAAATTAGAAAACCTTTAACCCCGTGCCCATGAAATAGTTTCTTATTAATTATTTAAGAGATAAGGAAATACTCCACTAGGTTCCCATAAAGCAATCAATGGATTGGACTATTTCTGCCTACACGAGGGCATTGAAAAGGAAGGAGATGCTTGAGGGATTGTTGAGTAGAGAAAGGAAACATTTTCCCTTGTGTTGTGTATGGAATGGAAGAGATATTTTCCATTATACTCAAATATCACTCACAGACCCACTCTGTATATTGTCTCATCTCGTCCTCGTTTCGTTTTAATTTTCTGATCAGTCGAATTTTAAAGGAAACAACTATTAAAAGGCATTGTACTAGGGCTAGAGTAAATGATGGACAATGGTGACCTGTGAATGGGGGCAATGTTGAAATTTTTTCAAAATGTTTATGTATGACATCATACATCCTTGAGTCTTGAAACCCTCCCATACCATCAAGGCATGTGTCTAGTCTAACCATGTCAAATTTCAATGCATACAGGCACATATTGAAGAAATTTCAACGTTGGCCCCATTCACTGCTCACTATGTAGGGTCGGTGCATGACATTTTTGGTGGTTGAATTGGAGGCTCCATGACATTTCAAGAGAGTTCCAACAAATATTCTACAGATGGAAAAAACGACATTTGACAATGAGATGCCCATTATGAACATTGTTGCAAAAATGGACGATCTCAAAGATTATGTGGTCGGGACATCAAACATACTTGAGTCTTGAAACCCTCCCATGTCGTCAAGGTATGTGTCTAGTCTAACCATGTCTAATTTCGAAGCATACATGCATAGTTTGAAGAAATTTCAACGTTGGCCCCATTCACTGCTCACTATGGAGGGTCGGTGCAAGATGACATTGGTGGGTGAATTGAAGCTTTTGTGACATCAAATCGACTTGGTGATTCAATAATCAAACCCTCCTTAAGTATTATGCAGTGACATAAAACATCCTTAAGTATTGAAACCCTCCCATACCTTAACCCCGTGCCTTTAGAAAAATTAGAAAACCTTTAACCAAGTATCTATAGAATCTTTGTCGAAACTCTCTTGAAATGTCATGGAATGTCTTCCAACCCGCCCATCCCTAATGTCATCCACCGACACCGCATGGTGAGAAGTGAATGGTGCCAACGTTGAAATTTCTCCAAACAGTGGCTGCATGTATGCGTCAAAATTTGGCATGGCTAAACGAGACATATGCCTTGACGATATGTGAGGGTTTCAATACTCAAGGATGCCTGATGTCCCCACATAATCTTTGACATCCTCCATGTTTGCATGAACCTTCATTATGTGGTCTCTTTTTCATCATTCGTCATTCCCATTTAAATAATCTTGGTTGTAAATCTCTTGAAATGTCATGGGATGTCTTCCAACATGCCCATCTGCAATGTCATCAACCGACGTGGCATAGTGAGTAGTGAATGGGGCCAACGTTGAAATTTCTTCAAAATGTGACTGTATTTGTTGAAATTTTACATGGTTAGACTAGGTGGATGCATTGATGGTATGGGAGGGTTTTAAGACATAGTGAAATCATTAAGATTGAATATTCATGTTTTGATATGAAATAGGAAACTAAAATTGATCTTTAATTTATTAAATTTTCACTTAATTCTAGGTGATTAAAATCTTTTATTTGGGCGGTTATGGAGCACTTTTTCCGCATGAGGCAACGGTTTTACCAGTTTCTACCTCTAGCCTGTGGTTAATATTTTACCTTCTCCCTTTTCTATGTTGGCATGTTCACAGGAACAATGTGCTTGTCATTGATGGAAATAACACACAGGAAGGAGAAGCTCGGGAAGAGAAGCGACAATGATCGTTGGATCCCATTTAGAATTCTCGATGACCGTCAGATATGAATTAAGACAGGAGGAGTGCACAGATGGAGGAAAGATCTCGGGCATTAGATCTTAGTGCAGGGACCGACCATCATCTGATCCAGGAGAACCTGCATGATCTTCAAAGTGCAAAGTGAAGCGGGTTCACAAAATCTCGAAAGCAGGAGGACTGTCCATATTCAAGAAGGACACGTGGCTAAAGATCAACATTTCACTGACTGAAAGGTCAAAGGAAGGAGGTTCCCTAACCTCTCAAACTCGTGATATGAGAAACCACGATATAATCTCAGTCGTTAGATCGAGGAAAAATCTGGACCGTCGATCCAAGAAGGATACGTGGAAAAATATCATCCTTTCGCTGACTGGAAAGTAAAAGGAACGAGCTTCCCTAACATCTCAAACTCGCGATATGAGAAATCGTGAAATAATCCTAGTCATTGGATCAAGGACGAATCTAGGTCGTCAGATCCAAGAGGTGAATTTGGCATACCACATCAGAAAGAAAAAGTGGAAGACTATGTCAGCAATGACACATAGCACGATCAGACAACGACAAGTGTCAAGATGATTCGACATTTCAGGAACCTGNCGCTGACTGGAAAGTAAAAGGAACGGGGTTCCCTAACCTCTCAAACTCGCGATATGAGAAATCGTGAAATAATCCTAGTCATTGGATCAAGGACGAATCTAGGTCGTCAGATCCAAGAGGTGAATTTGGCATACCACATCAGAAAGGAAAAGTGGAAGACTACGTCAGCAATGACACATAGCACGATCAGACAACGACAAGTGTCAAGATGATTCGACATTTCAGGAACCTGGAAATTATAATTCTGATTGACACGTGGCAGCCACATGGATCATGTCATGTCATTGAGTGGCATCATTCCAAGAGTTTAGTTTCGGGAGTTTTAGCATCAACACTCCCCCAAAGTCCCGAAAGATGAAGTTCTGGGGCAGAGGATAGCCGTTTGATAATCACGGAACGTGAACCATTGATATAAAGAGAAAAGAACTCAAATGGCTAGCCAGTGGCCATATCTCATGGTCACATCGTTGAGAGCTGGAGAGAAGAGCTAGAGAAGCCATGCTCTATTTCAGAGTTCGTGACATGGAGAGTCAAGACAACTCATCACAGAATCCTCGAAGTGTGAAATGTGAAATGAAAAACACCTTTTGGCATAGGCTGTGTTCACCGTCAGTGGTCATGAGAGGGGAAGGAGCTAGCATTTTCTAAGCTCCATTTCAGGGATTGTGACATGGGAGAGTCGAGATGTGATAGGGAAAGGAGAGAGGTTGGGTGGAAGACACATGTCAGAAGGAGGCAAAGGCAGTAAATGGAGGAAGAAGTGGTAAGAGGTTTAGGAGGGGCCCATACAAAAACATCTCATTCCAAACCCCCCCCCCCTCCTGTTAAAGGCAGAAAGGAGGGGTGGTTGGGAATTGAACCTTAGCCACAGATCTGGACACTTAAATCCCTGCCCTTCAAACTTGTGCACTCCATTCCGGACCCCCCCCATTAAAAGAAGAATGGAGAGGGGGGTCCAGAATTGAATCTCAACCGCTAATCTGAGCGTGGGAATCCTAGCCACCTAAATCAGACTATTTCTTAGCCAAATGCGCATTTTGCACTCAAACTTAGGATAAGTGGGTTTTTAACCCACGAGAAGACGAAGAGTCTTGAGGGCCACTTCCAGTGGAGAGTAGACTCATCATAGAGTTGACTGATAGATGGAAGTGGGTCGAAGATTGTTACAGCCAGTAAAGCCAAAGAATCTTAGGAGAAGGGCCAGTGATGATGAACGCAGTGAAGAGTATGTAGTGGGATAGTGCATGCAGCATGCACAAGGTGCACAGAGACTATAAAAATGTAGAAGAGAGAAGAGATGGTGTTGTTGGGAAATAATACCCTACAGACTAACAAGCTAGGGATGAACTTGTACGCAAATCATGACCTTAAAGAAAACACTTTTAACCGATCACCCCAATACTCAAACCCCTTTTTCACACACAAGCATGGAAAAGACCTACTAACCTTTTTCTATCGATGTTTGATGTAGATCCTCCGTTGCGCTTTATCCTCTTGCTTTCGCTGCTCCTTCCAAAGACAATCCTGCAATCACGACAAAACACTATGCATGCATGCTATTTTTCTACCTAAGGGTTAGAGATTAAGCATAAATTAAATTAAATATATATCACTTGTGCATTGGGACGGGAAAAGTATTCTTTTATTAATCTCAAGATGAATCAACTTACAATAATGATCAAGATTGGCCATCGTTCCTCGATCCTGATCCTGGGCTCCTCCTCTTCTTTGTCCTCTAACTGCTTTTCTTGAATTCTTCTTAGGCTTGAGGAAAGGCTAAAGGGTTGGGACAAATGGATTCAGCAATTGGGTAGAGTTTCTTTGCTATCTTTTTCCCCTTCCAAATAGTACCCCTACCCCTTCTTTTATAGGCTAGAAGGAGCTAGGGTTTTGGACGAACTCTCGGCCATGCATGGCTGGGAGTTCCAGTTAACTGACCCAAATCTTTTCGTCCCATCGGAAACTTTCTTGTTTTTGTGCTTTGTTAGGTAAACGCGGGCTGTAGTGGGCCAGCCAGCGTTCCAACGTGTGTAGTAGCAAGCCTGCCAACGTTCCAACGCACCCATTAATGGGTTAGGGCGCGGGTTACTTAATTTAAGAGGTTTTTCAAGAGTGTGCTCAGCATGGCCTTGGCAAGGAAGGGATATGAGTTGGCCTGATGCCAGGTGAGCATGTGTGGTGTAATTTAGGGTTATAATAGATGCCCCCTAATGTGTGAGGTCAGAAGAGCATCTGATGGCCGAAATATATTACCAATTCTTTACCAATATGTATTGATATGTTGAATGAGTGAGCCCAGGAATCAGGAATCAGGAGGTGTCGTCTGCAAAAAAATATCAAATGTCACACCGAGGTGGGCATACCCATGCTCGGAAAAAATAGAACCATGGCTACCAATCAAATACATTGTAGATCCATGTCAAACAACTATGAAGAGTAGCCGCGAATAATACACAACGGAGCTACATCTCGAAATCAGAAAGATATACAAAATAAAGTATCCATCTCTCAGAAGGTGTTTCGGCCTGATGGTTGTACTTCAGAGCTCGAGCAACAACTTCAAAATCTTTTAAACTCGGGTAGGATTGTAATATGAGTGTACGACTGCACTACCCATAGGTCTTCGACGGCTTGTCGGTTATGGACTTGATAATCTTGATGATCAGACTGAAGGCTTCAGTGATTTCGAACAAAGACTTGATTGGACGTTCAGGATGGTTGAGTATGTAGACAAGAGACATATTGTAGAGGGGTCGACTCAGGCTAAGTGACAAACTTCCCTTGGACAATAGCACGACAAGTGATAAGACTCAGGCAGCATATTTGTTAATCATAAGTCTACGAAGCAGGAGGCAACGCAAACTCTCCATATGTTTGGAAGAGTAACCAAACGGTGGAGGACACCACTCAATATAGCGAGCAAAGCTTCCTAAGGTCGTACTACATCCCAAAGTCTGATGAATCAAACGGGCAGATGTGCTTCATCCAAGGGCGACTCATGATGTTGCCAATAAAGAAAATACTTTTCCCATCCTCTTTTTGGGGTATATTTGATTTTTTTGTTCTTTTTGATAGTTTTTGAAAAAGAATAAAGGAATATTACGTTTCAATGGAGGAATGAGTACAACAAACATACAAGTTCAAGGCATAAAGACAAGACTGATGTTCTGGGGAATGAGACTCAGAAAAATCCTCTAGTGGCCAAAGGTATTAAAATGCAGAAGCAAACTGTTACTAGGTTGATGGGTAAAGGATGCAAATGCGGTTGATAGAACACACAATGTTAACATCCTTCGATGTAAGTTTAACGAGCCCAAAGAAGGTAAGCTAGGTGATTTTTCATGTTTAAAGAGTCTGAAAAAGCATAAAAGGAAACTCCATTGGGGTACATTTTTCGTTAGTAGTCTAGTCTGTTCGAAAAAGGGATAAACTAGCACCGATTAGACGTCAATTCAAAAGCCATTTTAACGAGTGTGACAAGGACAAGATCACTCGGCTATTTTTTCAATTTTAAGGAGTTTGAAAAAATCTTAACTATGGACTCCGTCGGGAATGTTCTTCTGGACCATTTTAACGAGTGTGAAAGAATAAGGTCACTCAGCAATCTTTTCAATTTTAAGGAGTCGGAAAAGAGCTTAACTATGGACTCCGGGGGGGTTTCTTTTTCGTAGATTTAGTCCCTCAGGCCCGAAAAAGGAATAAAATCTTACTTGAGGATACTCTTCTAAAGAACTGGAGTTCAATAGAGTATTCCTTTGTTCGTACAATTGACCATCCGGACCGAAAAATGGGTAAACTACCGTCGGACAGACGTGACTTCAAATTTCAGTTTAACGAGCGTGAAAGATCACAAGATCGCTCAGCAATATTTTCATGTTTAGAGGGTCTGAAAAGGGCTTAAAAGGAGACCCGTTATCTTTTGGGAGTCCGGAGGGTAAGACAAAGAGTGAAAAAGACCCATGCAAATGAGGCTCAAAATCGTATTCAGGAAAGACTATACGGACTCCCGAGCCTACAGTGTTGTTAGAAATGGCATGGACACCATAATGCAACCAGGAACTACCTAGGGCATCCATGTTTTGGCAAGATCTACCATCAAGTTGCAACACTTCTATAGCAGATATGACGATTCTATGTCACAGTCGGATGGGATCGATCCTAAATCGTAAGAACAAAAGGCAACGAGATGCAACAGTTGGGATGAAATCCTACCCTATATGCTCAAGTTGATTTTTGAAAAAAAAAAAAAATTATGGACCGTCAACATATATATATATATATATATATATATATTTATTTTTTAAACTAAATGAAAATTGTCCCAATACCTGATCAAATCCCTCCCAGATAACTCCTGAACCACTCAAAATGGTTTTTGGTATAAGAAACTGATAAAGGGGCCCAAAAAAGTGACAAAAAGAGGCCAAAAAGTCTATAAATAGAAGCTGGCAGATCATTATCACTATTGCTGATTTGGAAATTGACTCTAGAGCCAAAAGACCCCCTTTGCCAAAGATCGTGATTCCGGGAGCTACAGTGGACGAAACAGACTTCTGCTTGGACCAAGTAAGTACAAACTCCCTAATCTTGCAATTCAATACTTAATGTATGGCATTTAAGTTGGTTTTAGGGGTGGTCGTCGACCTCCAAGAGGTCGGCCCTAGGAAAACGCGGGTTGTCCAGGGACAGCCTGCGGGTACCCGCGCGCAGAGCCAAAACTGCGCGTGGGTACCCGCGATTGTCGCCTCGACAGCCCGCGGGTGCCCCCCGTGTGATGGAATTTTGATTGAAAGAAGACTAAACTCCCCCTTTTCTTTCTTGTGTGTTTGGCAGGATGTATGTTTAGTGGAGAGAGAGGGAGCACGAGGCTGCCAATGAGGCAGTGGCTGCAGATCCAAATGTTATGGCCGTGCTGACGCAGTGTGGCTTGGTAAAAAAAAAATTGTGTCTGTTTATGCACGCTCAACCCAAGCTACTGAATGCCTTGGTTGATTATTGGCACCTAGATGCAGAGGCCTTTATGATAGAGGAGAAATCCTTGGTGCCCACCACCGAGGATATCTACTTTTTGACGGGCCTCTCGAGGAGAGGGGAACCCGTCAACTTTCATACTTTTCCTGTGGGGCCGAGCAAAGTCTCGGAGTTGATAGAGGAGTACTGTGAGGCTGGGACCGATCAAAGATCTTCCTCGGTTCCCGTGAGTAGGATTACCAACCTCTCTCTCCAAACCATTTTCTCACTCATCGGGCGGATTACCGGCTCTGCGGCCGTGCATCAGGCTTCGCACGCACAGATGAACTGTGCAATTCAGTGCATGAATGCACAAATTTTTGACAGGAGTACCACATTACTAGCAAGCATGACAGGTCAGTTGACAGCTTGTAGATAGCAGACGCATAGGAACTTCGGGTTTGGGACCATCCTATGTTCGTTTTTCTTTGAGAGAGTTCCATGTTTCAGTCCTCGGCTGACAGTACGAGGACATCTGGCTACTTTCCCCGCAGTGTGCAGATGGGCAGCCTTGTTGTCGTGACAGGGTGGTGGGAGGAGCACCGAGGCCTTCAATGATGACTTTTTTCCTGGCTGTCACGACAGATCCCAGCTATTGAGGATTACCCATATGCAGGGATCGATTTTTCCAGAGATCCAGCGATACCAGTGCCTCCTGGTGAGGAGCGAGGGGAGATGGGTAAGTCTCCTCCTGTATAGTTTTTTGCTTGCATATGTAATTTTTATGTCTTTTATATATATATATCATGTTTTTGTATAACAGAGTTTTTGATGGGTGAACATCGTATTGTGTGCAGATGTGGGACCCGTGCGACCTGCCGATTACGCATGGAACAGGCGTCACCCACGACCAGAGGCCGCAGCTGCTGCTGTCGTGGGAGCAGCAGTGGCAGGGAACCTCCCAGCAGGAGAGGCCAAGAGGGTTCTTAGGCAGATTGAGCGGAACTTCACTACGCTCACTCGCACAGTTCCCATGGCAGAGATAGAGGACTTGCCGCCCTCCTTGCAGACTCACATTGTGGGGGTACCTCGGACATGGGTCCGATTG
>JASDQU010011941.1:82641-139841 GCA_032191745.1 Picea mariana
GATATGTGTTCTCCACTACGCTCGGTCCAGCTTTGGAGGGGTTATCTCCGCTACCTTTCCTTACGCGACCTCGTGTTTAGCCCCTGTGTTAGAGGGGGGTCCCAGATAACTTTTCGTAACTGGACTTCTACACTCCCTTTGACAGACTCCAATATTTGGTTTGAGTGGCCTTGGAGAATTTACTCTCCAACCTATTCCAAGGCCCTAGTCCTGAGCTAGTGTATGTACCCTACAAACAAAAAGTCTAATAGTTTTTAATTAGCGTTGTTTTTAATGGGATTTTTTACGTCACAAGGTATGAAGGTGAAACTGATGGTGTGTAAAGACTCAAAGAAAAATGAACAAGAAATGCTTGGAAACAAAACTTTTACAAAAAATGCAAAAACCAACAACTTTTCAACAAGAAAGACTTCTTTTCTTTTCAACCTTCCTAAGATTTCATGCAGCAAACATAAAGGAATTTCGCTCAATCTGCGAGCTACTTATGCTCTACATGCACCGCAAAAACTTATGAAAAAGGACTTATTCCTAGCTATTGATGCAACAACAAAATCTTCAAACCAAGAAGCAAATGAAAAAAGGGAAAAAAAAAATTATTTAAGTGCTAAATGAAGCAACAAGGAAAAATTCCGACAAGCACAAAACCAAGAAAACAAAATAAAATTCTGGCTTAAAGCGCAGATCGCAAAGAGCCAGAGCAAATATGCACAAATGGAAATCAAGAAAGCACCGACTCCTACGCTTTTCTAAAAACCATAAAACAAAATCTCTTTCTTTTTTATCTTTTCTATCAACAATCAACCAAGAAAAAACCAGGCTAAGGGTAAGAGGCCCTAACCTACTGACTGTGCATCCCTAGACTCAAACCCATGAGAGGAACACTTCTCACCACAGGAGGGGATGACTGCCCCACCCAGGCTGAAAAGCAACCAGTCAAGCTCGCGACTGTCACTGAAACAACACGCGTGCAAACGCGTGTTGAGATATAACATCACGCGGGTACCCGTGAGCTAAACTTAAACAGGTCGCGGGTCTGTATAAATGCTAAGATAAAACACAACACAGGAAGCCCAGACCTGAAAAAGGCCTCTGGTATTGACAACCAGGGTATCTTAAAGGCTTGGATGCTTCTTCTTCAACAGAAAAGAAAAAATAATTGCAAAAAGAAAACAAACGCAATAAAGCAAACTGAGACAAGACAGTGAACTAGCAAGACTCAGACAGGATCTAGAAAGCCCCCTGAGAATGTAAAATTATGACAGGGAAGAGGAGATTTCCTCTTAAGCTTTCTGAGTCCTACACGCTACTGAAACCACTACAGCAAGCGTTCAAACGTAGGCTGTAGAAGGTTAGGGCGCGGGTTACACGCGTGCAGGCCTTATGCAGGTCGCGTGTACCTCTGTGTGTCCCGATAATAAATGTCAAGCACAGTCAAGGAAAAACTGGTATTAAGAACCAGGTTCTCTACTAGCTGTGACCTAACAGAAAACAAACAAACAAAGAAACAGAAAATCTAATTCTTTGAACTACCCAAAAACCTTAATTAAATCCGGAAACCCTAAGAGTAATGTCCCCAGTATGGTCGCCAATTCTGTTGTTGGGAAATAATACCCTATGGACTAACAAGCTAGGGCTGAACTTGTACACAGATCATGACCTTAAAGAAAACACTTTTAACCGATCACCCCAATACTCAAACCCCTTTTTCACGCACAAGCATGGAAAAGACCTACTAACCTTTTTCTATCGATGTTTGATGTAGATCCTCTATTGCGCTTTATCCTCTTGCTTTCGCTACTCCTTCCAAAGACAATCCTGCAATCACGACAAAACACTACGCATGCATGCTATTTTTCTACCTAAGGGTTAGAGATTAAGCATAAATTAAATAAAATATATATCACTTGTGCATTGGGACGGGAAAAGTATTCTTTTATTAATCTCAAGATGAATCAACTTACAATAATGATAGAGACCGGCCATCGTTCCTCAATCCTGATCCTGGGCTCCTCCTCTTCTTTGTCCTCCAACTTCTTTTCTTGAATTCTTCTTAGACTTGAGGAAAGGCTAAAGGGTTGGGACAAATGGATTCGGCAATTGGGCAGAGTTTCTTTGCTATCTTTTTCCCCTTCCAAATAGTACCCCTACCCCTTCTTTTATAGGCTAGAAGGAGCTAGGGTTTTGGACGAACTCTCGTCCATGCATGGCTGGGAGTTACAGTTAACTGACCCAAAGCTTTTCGTCCTATCGGCAAATTTCTTGTTTTTGTGCTTTGTTAGGTAAACGCGGGCTGTAGTGGGCCAGCCAGCGTTCCAACGCGTGCAGTAGCAGGCCTGCCAGCGTTCCAACGCGCCCAGTAATGGGTTAGGGTGCGGGTTACTTAATTTAAGAGGTTTTTCAAGAGTATGTTCAGCATGGCCTTGGCAAGGAAGGGATATGAGTTGGCTTGATGCCAGGTGAGCATGTGTGGTGTAATTTAGAGTTATAACAGATGGGTACTACGATTTTTAAGAGTGTGTTATGCAGGTAGAAGAATGGAGTCTAGAGGAGAAACAACGCAGCAAAAGGAAAGAACAGAGATGCATAACTGATACAATAAAAGAAGGCTAAGGTGGACATGCAGAGATATAACAGAAGATCATAAATCTCAAGGAGATGCAAGAAGAGAGACACTGATACAGGAGAGAAGAGCAGCGTAACAGAACAGTGATAAGACTGGTAAGCCAATGACAACTATTGAATCATTGTAATAAATTCATAGAAAGCAAAGTTTTATATTTCAGGGTGGTTGGGAGGTGTTAGGGAGGACTATTGTCCTCTGAGTGTCAACTGGGTGCTTGAACACATGGAGTTGTAGCTTCCATCTAGTAGCAGCCAGAGAAACCAAGGTGGCAGGGTGGTGCTAGGGAGAACATTGGTTCTCTGTTATACAAGTTGGTACCTGTGTGACTGGAAGTTGGTGCTGGAGCAGTGAGGGAGTTGGTATTTCCTTCTAGTGGGTGCTAGAGAAACCAGAGAGTTGGTTCTCTCAGCAAGTAGCAACTTGCAAAACAGAGGTGGTAGCCTCATTATGAGTTAGTGCTCATAAGAATGATAATTTACAAAAAATAATTATCATATAAAGAAGAATAGGTTTTCACCATTTATGGGTTTCCTTAGTAATATATGTCTCTGTAATATACATGTGTGTGATTGATGTTGAATACTCTACTGCTTATTTATTGTGATCATCATTGAGAATTTCTGTAATGAATTTAAAAATGGATATAATTGTTTAAGCATAGTAACAACTGATTCACCCCCCCTCTCAGTTGTCCAACATTCTGCTCTCGGCCTGACCTTCTCCTGCTCCCCTTTCCCGGTGGTATTTCCTAACACCTTATCGACAATGGAGGATCTCTCGATGACTGTGCGAACTTCTAGCGCAATGAAGACAACTTTGGTGGACATCGTGGAAATGGAGTTTTTGGCAGGTGGAGGACCACTTGAACAGTTGGAAGGCACTGGGGACTCTCCTCTTTTCCTTTCCATTCCTTCTCAAGTTGAACCGGTTTTCCCTCCTTTTCCCAATCTCCTCGATGACCTACTATTTGGAGATTTTACAGAACCTTGCGTGCCGAGGCCTTCGATTTCTATAGCATTTGTTTTACCCCCGATCATTCTGCTACAAGATTCTAACTTAGATTGGGTAAACTCTATTGAAGGAGGACTTATTCACTCTCCCTTGGAGCCTGACCTTGATCATCCTCTCTCCAGCTACGACGTAGACCCGTTAGTCTTTTCTGAGATAGGACCTGTTTTCACCCCCCCTTTTCCCTTAAATAAGGGTTTCATTTCTGCTCGGCTTGAACCGGATGAGTACAGTGGATGCGAGAAAACCTAATCCACCAGGGAACCCTTAAAGAAGCACACAACTACCTTGGAAGGAGCTACACGAGCTAGAGAAGTAGGATCCAGGATGAAGAGGAAAATCTTAAAAACTAAAGGAAAGGTTGGAAATCTGGCACTCGAAGAAGACGTCGAGATCAATCAGGTCTCCCATATGGAAAATCAAACAATTTTTGGATGTGTGAATGGAAGAATTTTTGCGGTGAAAACTATTCAAGACTAGATACTTTCTTCTTGGAAGGATGAGCTTGGACATCTACCGGAGCTAGTGGAATTAAACAAAAACTGGTATGCTTTCACTTTCTAGAATAGTGAGCATTCCAAATGGGTGCTAAGTAAAGCATGGAGCATAAAAAACTCTCCACTTCTTCTCAAACCATGGATTCCACTATTTGACGCAAGCACAAAACATCTTGATAAAATTCCAGTTTGGGTAAGACTACCAACACTACCTTTCCATCTCTGGTCCTTCGATTATTTCAAAAAAATTGGAATATTTTTAGGAGACTTCTTGGACATGGACATGACCTTTGAAGAAACAAAACAAAGGAAGGTAGTAAAAATTTTGGTAAATTTGAACGTCAAGGAAGGTCTTGGTGAAGAGTTGGATCTCAGCTGGGGACGATACAATTATGTTCAAAAATTGGACTATGAGAACATACCCTTCAGGTGTCGAAGATGTCATCAGTATGGACATATTATCAAGAATTGTAAGATCACTTTAAGGACCTGAGGAACAGTGTATGGAAGGTACAAAGATTCTTAGAAGTTTTTTTATTCTTTGGAATCTTCTCTCAATTCACAAAGGGACCAGGGATGCCAAACTGATAACCTTACAGAAGAAATGTCTGTATATTTTGGCCATCATTTCTCAGAAATGGCTCCTTTACGATCGGATCAGCAAAGTTCAGTTTTGGTAGAAACCACTTCTTTCCTAGATGCGGGTACCTTCTCTAACGTTACCCCTTCTATTATTGTTTTAATAAATAATTTGTCTATAAAAGGCCCTGAGTGGATGATCTCTCCTTCCCTCCCCCCACTCCCTCCCCTAGGTATTGTTCTCCCCTCCTTTTCGCCTCCCTCCTCGCTCCCTCTCTGCCCCACTCCTTGTCCAACCTCCTATGCTTCCTTTTTACCCTTGGAATCCCCCTGCTATGCCTTCTACCCTGGTCTCGAAGGATTCCACTACGTCCTCATCTGATACCTCCTCAAGGCGTTACTTCTTAAGATCCCTGAACAAAGAACACTCAGGAGGATTGTCCTTGGACCCAATCCCAGCAAAGAAAAGTGGGAGAGGCAGAAAAACTCTCATTTCTAAGGCTCAGAAGAAAGCCAAGATCGATCTTTTAGCAAGAAAACAGGTCCCTATTGAAAGGGCGCTTAGAGCAAGGTGAACCATGGGAAAGGGGCTTTGATGAAGTGTTGTTCTTTCAATTGTAGGGGATTGGCTGGACCCCTCAAAAGACTAGCCCTAAAAAGGATGATCCTTACAGAACATCCATATGTCCTTCTCCTTCAAGAAACCTTGGGGGAAGGGATTGAAGTTTTCAACAGACTCTCTTTGCTACTACCAGAATGGAGTTTTATTACACTAGATTCTATCAGGAGATCAGGGGGCCTAGCTATTGGATGGAACTCCCATACTATAAAAGTCATCAACTCTTGGGGTTTTGACTCTGGCCTTGGTATCACATTTACCTCGAAAGAACTTGAAAAACCCCTTAATATTGTAAACATCTATGGACCCTTTCATAACAGAGGCCCCTACTGGGACAATTTCTTCTCCAAGTCTTTCTTAAAAGAAAATTTCTTAATCTTGGGAGGAGACTTAAATTTCTCCTTGGGTTTTAAATAAGTATGGGCAACTCATGCGAGAACAGATCCCCTCTCTAGCTACTTCACACAAAAACTCGAGGAACACAACTTTCTGGATATTGAGCTGGTCAAATTCAAACCTACTTGGAGAAATAACACAGTGGGAGAAGACAACATAGCTAAAAGATTAGACTATTTTCTGATAAAGGATACACTACTTGAAAAATCATTTCAATTGAAACAATGGATAGGACACGGGGGAATCTCATATCATTACCTGAGCTTCCTTGAATTAAGAACTAGGATGAATAAGCCACCCAGTCCTTTCAAATTCAACAAAACTTGGCTCAATGACGACACTTTTTTAAAGTTGGTTAAGGAGAATTGGCGAGTTTATAACCCAGAGAACAATGGAGGGACATGTTTACACTTTGTCAAAATTTACTAATTCTAGCTCCTCATAATTTACTAAGTCTAGCTCCTCCATGGACTTAAGGATTGACCCCCTCTCTCACAAATGCCTTAATGCAATCTTTAGTTTGGGTTTCACTATATTAATGTGTCATTCATAATATCTCAACATTATTTTACTTGTTATTGTTATCTTTGTTTTGTTCTCAATATAATCCAAATCATTAGCTTTGATACTATTTAGGGTATATATAACATAGGCTCCCTTAAATTGGTTAAGTATGTCACACTAGCCTCTAAAGGCTAACTTTTCATCCACTTCGATACTATTCGAGTGTCATGCCTCTCAACACACCATTGAATCTGATTCATTGGGTTGATGGGTTGGTTTATTTTTTTGCGTCCAATTGGTATTGACGGTAAACAAATGATCATTTGTACTGATCCTTGCACCGTCAAAATTGGGCAGCTTGGTTATATTAGGTAAATACTTCTCTTGGGTTTTTTCCCACCATTTACGATCCCCATAGTGCAAATCCTTGTACAATGCCCTAAACAAGGTCCAAATGCATTGACTCTTGATCTTTGGATTCTTTGAAATTTTGATGGATTTCCTTAATAAATTCTCGAGGAAATTTGTTTCCCCATATGCATGTTCCTACTCTAAATCCACTGCATGTTCAGACTTAGTCTTCCCTAGTATAATCTATTTGTATGCGCATTTTATAGTCTTGAGGGATATCCCCTATCCTTGTTCATCACCCTAATTTCGACTAGGATTAGACTTTTCAAACTTCTTTTTTGGTGCCATTGAACCTTTTGAAACTTTCGAGGTTTACCCCTAAAACCCYTTATGGAGTTTGAAAGAAATATGATCTCTCACTGAGAGGTCCTTTTGAGCTCATAGAATGCTCACCAAATGTTGAATCTTAAAGTGGTTCCAACTCAAAAAACACACAACAACTAAAACAATATTTCTCAATCACACAACATAGTAACTACTTAACAAAAACTTAATCGACAATTACAAGTAACAAGCTATTATAATGTTTATTCAAGCTTTTATTACATCCCTTAACCTTCAAACTATGTTCCATTGTGATAACCTGAATAATCAAAACAACAATAATCAATAACTTAGAAAATACACTAACTAACATTAACTTTAATGATAGATCAAACCACAAATATTCTTATTAATGTATTAACTATCAATCACACATCGAAACACAATGTGTATAATGGACAACTCGAGGCTCACGAAGAAAAATCCCTATTATAATGTGTATAATGTATAATCCTTGTTTCACTCGCCACAACCTGAATGGTGTGACCGTGGTGGTAAATATTCGAAAGGCCGAAAATTTTGGTGGCAAAGTTGAAATATAGGCGGGAACTTTAAATTGACAAAAAATTTAGAGGGAACCTAATTTTAGAGGGCGAAGGGGAGGATAATATTGTGAAATTTGATATCTTTGTGTGTTTTCATCGCTCAATTTGGCCGTTGAATTGAGTTTCTAATACTTCGCCCATTCTGTAGATGTGCATTTTGCAGGGATTCGCCTATGTAATCCTTGGCACTCTGTTGATTACGTTGATAGCCATTTTGCATCGATTCGCCTATGTAATCCTTGGCACTCTGTTGATTCCTCATTGGAATCGCAATAAATTACAAATATCAGGTATGCAAACCACTTTTATTTTTTATTGAGTCTTGCTCGGCCGCGGCAGTGATTATCTGTGTTCATAATATCATCTCCCTGAGTCGATTTATCATAACCATTTCTCAATTATGTCAAACCCCATGATAGGGATATTCCTTCATGAACTCAAGTTTTGCCTTTGATTAGTCATCATCAATAAGTATTTAATTTATGTTTTCCTCAATCTAGGCTCGTCTTTGAATGACTCGGTTCATCGCCCTCCTACTGTGCATAGTATAGGGATTCCATAGGGATTGAACATCAAACCTCTAGGATGCAATATCAGGGATCAAGAAAGAGATACCCTCGTAATGTTTGGTCATGAGGTATGGAATCCCTATACTATACTTACAGGAATACCCAATATTGATATGTACAGGAATACCCCATATTGTAGCATATTGATGCAGCGGCTACCTTGATCCTGAGGATTAACTTACCCAACAACCCACATGATGACGGAAACTGGAACATATGTTTCCCCTTTCCTATAATGAAATCCATCGTCTCTTGGGCCATGTGAAGAGCTCTGTCATCTTCACCCTTTGCCAATAACGCAGCAACGATAATTCCCCCAATATTAGTCTCGGCGGCAATGTCAAAATAGTCTGAGACGTGTGCATTGGGATTTCCCGTCTTGAGTTTCAGAGCGTTTTGGAGATACGAGAGATAACGGCAGGTGAGAATCCCTCTCATTCCGCTCCCATCGATGCTTAAAATGCTCTTTTGGTTGATTCTGCATACTTCGAGTTCTCCGCGTGACATGATGATTTATATGGTGACAACCAATTGCTTTCCAGTACAGAGAAAATTTCACGGCTGATCTTGTCGGTATCCTGATAACTATCAATTGAACCATCCCCTATTTGACAAGTGCTCTTGATTAAGGCCATGACACCACATGACAGAGTGATTTTGAAGATATAACAAGACACCTTAAGATCAAATCTTCTTCAGAAATTTCAGAGAGTCAATTTTATATATACTCTGTATATAAGTGCTAGTTGCAGAGAAATATATAGCAGCTATAGCTGAAACTATTTCAACACATGGAATTGTTCCGTCAAAAGCTGCTTGGAAGGGATCGGATTCATAAGAATAATAAACAGTACAACTGTCTACCACCTCCATAAATCGAATCTGTGCATGGTAGGTAAGTGAGACATGTAAACCTATTCATGAAAAAACGAGACCAGAGATGGCTTTCTGTGTACTTTACATTTCTTTCAGTGATAGACATAGCACAGTTTTGGTCCTCATCTGGCTGTGGATTTTCCACTCTTTCGGTACAGTTTTGATGCTCACTAGCTATGGCTTGACTCTTTCACACGGTAGCGCAGACATTTAAACTCTATTAACCACGTTTCTGCCATTAACTGCAACTCCGATCCCCATATATTGCTTCTTAACCTTCCCCATTTCGACGACCTTTCCACAATATAATTTAATTTAGAAAATAACAACAAAGAAGACCAAGTTTGAATTACTTGCTGAAGAACTATTTTCAAATCAAGTGAGTGCATAACGTAGGCAAACATATTGATATACCTCACGACCAAACATTAAGGGGTATCTCTTTCTTGAATACAACCTGATTTGGCTTGATTTCACTTAAGGAGGAGCCTCAATACAGACCACAAGATTTAGTCTCCATCCCAATATACACTTAATCCGTGTTGATTTAGTCAAATGGGAAAATGAACCAATGAACTCTCATTAGGCTCACGATCTACCTATGATCCAATATCCACGATCTCTTATCCTGGATCACTCAGGATACAACCAAAACTCCCTGCTTTCGGCATTGAATGATGCCAAATCACATTTCTTGGACACAATTTGTCCCTTCAACTGAATGTCAGAGGTCGATAATTATTCCAGGTGTGTTTTGTTTTCTTTGTTGAGCTCTAYAGGTCAGAAATCACTGATCTTGGCACGACTAGAGTCCTTAGCAACTCCAATTGGAACTCTACAATTGTATTAAAATAATGCGCACATCATAAACAATACCAAATATACGATTTTGCCTTACTAGAATCATACCTTCCAAAGCTCTTGTTTGAACAGAGAGGCATCTTCTCCATTCTTTTGAAAAAAAGGCTTGCTTCCACCTTGATGAATTATGGCATAAATTCTTTGCAGGTAGAATCTTAGTCATTGAAAGCTATGGCATATACTTAAATAGATTGTAGGCAAAAAATTCACAAGAACTCAAAATAATGATCAGAGAATTCATCGATAACTCATAGTGTTAATATTGACATTCAATAAAGAAAATCACACAGAAATATCGATTCATATTAACATTAATACTTGGAAACTGAATAGGGGAAAGGGAAAACAAAAACAATGAATGGAGTTTGCAATGAATATTTTTCATTAAAACTTGAGGCCTCCTCCACACTTCCTACCTACAACACGCCCAGTGCTCCTACTTTGCTTTTATTTTTAGCTTACAATGTAACAATTTCATTTACACAACCAAGAGGAGATCGATTCTAATAAAAAAGATAGGATTGAATCCTCTAAAACTTAGGGAAAATACAAAAAAAACATTATCTTCATCTAACTCCTTCCTAAAATCACTCAACCCTCTTATCTAATGTTAGAATTTAGAAAAATTACATTTAATCATAGGAAACCCACTCACTTTCATAAATTTTGAAGACCTTCTAGAGGTCATTTATCTTATGATGGATGCTTATGCATCATTATCTCACTAGCAGCGGAAACCATAGCACGCACATAGTTGAGTAATCTGTCTAAGTGGGGGGATGAGATGATGTCTAAGTGGGGGGCTGCCATGACGAAGCACTTCCTCTTCGACTTGATGAACGATCGAAAGAAATGAAATAAGGGGAGGGGATTTTTTCTTTATCGTACCAAAGTTATAAAATTTGAATTTATCTTACATTCCACTTTCCCGAAACGGATCCTATCAAATATTTCACATTTTCTATGATCATTTCTATTTCAGGTTATTGGGGAATCCTCCTTAATAGACGAAATATTCCTATTATGTCAATGCCAATTGAACCAATTTTATTAGTCTTGGATTCAAACTTTTTGGTATTTTCCATTTCTTCGGATGATATGATGGGTAAATCATTTGCTTCATTGGTTCCAACGGTGGCAGTTGTGGAATCTACTATTAGGTCAACCTTTTTCGTTATTACTTTCTGAGTCTGAGGGACTATTGTTGTAGAATCTATTAATATAATTCAAGGTTAAACATGACTCCTAGAGAGTTCCAAAAATATGAATTTATTTTCTCCTTTCGTTCTGTTTTTTCTTTGCTTGGCATGCTCAGGGCCCTTTCTCGCTAGGCGAGAACATTTGATTCTAAAGTCCTTTCCTAAAAAACTTCCCATTCAGTTTCTGAAAAATAGAGATAAGATTTCTAAATGAGATTGAGTTCCACGAATATGCAGGCTAGAAAGATGTTATTTGTTGCTATTCTATCCATTTGCGCTTCAATTTCGAAGAAGATCTCAATCTATAATGAAGGAATTATAGTAGTTCGTCATTTTATAGGCTTTATCATATTCGGTCAGAAGATTTTAGGTAAGAATTTAAAAGTGACTCTCGATGAGAGAATCCAAGCTATTCATGAACAATCACAACAATTCCCCGTATTGCAGTGATGGATGACCCTGTATTGCAGTTTCCAGATCACACTAAACCATTTGAAGTACACACAAATGCGTCAGATTATGCCATCAAATGTGATTGTTGCACGCTTGTTGGAAGAAAGTAGTCTTCCATACTCAAAACTAGTGCAACAGATTTATGAGAAGTTGAAGAACAAGATAGATCAAAATGGAGGAGTAGAGATCAGCCTGGTAGTTGTAAGAAGTTTAGTGTTGCTTATTGGACAACGTCCTTTCTATGGCATTCCAAATGAAAATGTTGATGTTCTCAAGGATGAATCAGAAACCTGTCTCTGGTGTTGGGAAGTAGAACACAAGTTATAGTTATCTCATTCTTTCATTTGTTTATAAATTTCATAAACAAGTCAAGGTTCAATTTATTGAAATGATTTTACAAGGTAGCATGCAATGTAAGATTTTGTACTGCTGGTATGAATTAAGATGCTTGGTTGTTTTCAAATCCATTTTATTTCTTCAACTCGTTTTTTCATTAGTGTAGTCTTGACCACGATTAATATGTTTTATTTTTCCCATGATAAGTTAAGGACACAAAGTTGTTGGCGAAGTCACAGATTGATCTTGTCAGTATTCGTCGCCGATGTCGAAAAAATATTCATGATCCCAACACTGTTATTTCAAGTTGATAATGATTCCTCTTAGTACGGTTTGTTATTTTGTTCTTTGTCCTACTAATCTAGATTATTGCTTCTATCTTTCCTTTTTAAGGGATGCCTTTGACACTACTACATTTTGATTGGTGCTTATTGTACTTATGAGTTACATTGACCTATTTTGGCCATTTGTGGACTAATTTCTTTCTTATTTCCTACCTAATAAATTTATCTTCATATTGAGATGGATTTGAAGTGAATTACATATTCTAGATCTCTATTTTGTTTCTTTCTATGTCCATGGTTCCTCTCTCCAACTTTGGGAAAAAATATTATGCAAAAATATTTGGCCAAAATGATGCTCAACCACCCAATCAATGTCCTCATCACACCAAGGGTCATCATCCAAGTTTATGGAAAAGGCCCCCCTCGGATCAGGAAAAATGACTACATCCAAATTATATGATTTGGAGACCATTTTTCTGTTAAGAATGTTTGAAGCCTCAAAATCTGGCCTCTCTTCATTTTACAGTTCACAAACCCTTTCTACATCCATGCTAGAGTTAAGAAACAAAAACTTCTCTCCTTCAGAAATGGAACTTGCATATTGGCTTTTCCCAATATCTGACTTCTTTTGGTCATGCCCATCCTCCATATCATAAATAGGTCCATCAAAAATAAAAGTGTAAAGTCTGCAATGATCCACTTGCAGATTGATGACTTCCTCATTGTTTTCATAATATAATCCATGAATACTCATGATTCTATCAGGCTCTGTCCAGAAAGAATTAGAGGAAAAACATCCACTTCTTTGTCATCCTGGATGCCATACTTGAACCATGCTTCTTCTAGCTCAGGAAAATCATTGTCATCATAGTCGATATGTAGTTGTTCTTTTTGGATAGCAGGGGTAATGTTGCATACTTTATCTTCTTCATAAGACATCAAACCTGCATTGTGGTTCTCATCAACCAACAAAGGAACATAAATTTTATCAGATTGATACCCTTTTTCTCCCAAAAGAGTGACGTTCTCACTATCACCATGCAAATCCACAGTTCTATCCCCTTGATCTTCATGGTCATAACTGTCATATAGAGGACTATTTTCAAAACTCATGAAATATGAAGTTGGATTCAGTTGGAGAAAATTTGTACACCCTTCAAACTCTTCATCTATACCCAAATCTAGGTCCCTTTTTTCTAGCTCTGGAACAATAGAAATTCTAACACCGTTGCTCGCTTCACAATTTAGGCTAGTTTCTTCAGTGTTGATCTTCAGAGTAGTATATTCATATAGTTTGAGACACAAAAAAGGGATATGTTGACATTTTTTAGATTCAAGGGGATTCAAGTTTAGCTTGAAATGCCAAAAAGGGGATATGTTGACATTTTTTAGGCATACCAACTCAAGCACAAGTGACAAAATTTACTTATGAGGCCCAAAACTATGAAAACATTGATTAAAAATATTTCTTACAAATAAGGCAGATTTTTCTTCCTAGATTATGAAAAATACCAAGATGAGGTCAAAATAAGGACTTCAACCACTCATTATAAATATCTCAGTGGATATTATGCTTAGCAACAAAAGGTTCGACAAATTGATGTCAGAAGGAAGAGTTATAGGTTTATTAAGGCCAAAAACCAAGGGGTCTTATCGACACTCATTTTAATTAAATTGTAATGATTTGTCGTGGTTGCTCCAATGTTAATTTTGACCTCAATATCACTCATGAATATTAGTGTTGGTTATGAGGCATGAACAATTGAGTTTCGTGTCTCAATTCAAAGGGTGAAGAGACATGAACGTACTAGAGCTCGAACCACTCTCCATGCCTGTCGACGAGCTAGAAAAGTGTGTAAATGAACCAAATAGCCATGACAATTCCATTTTTAACTAATAAGATATATAATATGAAAAAAACAATTAAGATATCATCTTGTGGATGAGTTATGGATTTTTTCTCAATTCTAGGAGTAGATGTCTATTGTGCATGACAATTTGAGGAAGAGACTGTAAAATTTTGATAGCTATCTACAATTAATCATTTTGTCTACTATCTAGGCTATCTTGGAGATAAATGTTTCCATTATCTCCAACCTCTCAGTCTGGATAGCTAATTTTTTTCTAATTTTTGCTAGCTCCTTCTTCAAGGAACGGTTTTCTACCTCAAGTTATCTCTTTTTTTCAGTGCACTACATTCTCATGATTTGGAATTTTTCCTACAAGTTATGAAGTTGTTGCTCCAAATCATTTTCATTGCTTTGTACTTACTCTTCATTGTCGATCTTGGCCTCTACTAGGCTCTTCCATTCAAGGGATTCATCCCTTTCCTCTTCTATCTCATTTAAGTTGATTCACATGTCAAGGCAAGGCAAGGCAAGGTCTATCAATGTAAGGCATGTCAATGCAGGGCAAGGTCCGTTAAGGAAAGGCAAGGAAAGGAATGTCAAGGAAAGTCATGGCATGTCAAGGAAATACATGTCAAGGCAAGGCATGGCTTGTCAATGCAAGGCATGGCAAGGCAAGGAAAGACATGTCAAGGCAAGGCATGGCCAGACTAGGCATGGCATGTCAATGCAAGGCATGGCATGTCAAGGCAAGGCATGTTAATGCAAGTCATGGCATGTCAAGGCAAGGGATGTCAATGCAAAGCAAGGTTTTCCAAGGAAAGACATGTTAATTCAAGGAAAGGCATGTCAGGGAAAGGCAAAGCAAGGCAAGACAAGGAATGTCAAGGCAAGGCTTGTCAAGTCAAGGCATGGAATTTCAAGTCAAGGAAAGACATGTCAAGGCAAGGCATGGGATGGATTTTCAAGGCAAGGCATGCTAAGGAAAGGAAAGACATGTCAAGGCAAGGCATGGCTTGTCAAGGCAAGGCATGGCAAGGAAATGCAAGGCACAAACCTTGTACCATTATGTCATACTTTTCTCTTAGTCTTCAGGTTATTCTTCTAGTATGGATGTATAAAGACTGATACCATCGTTGAGGGTCGAGTTCCATATCTTATCTCAAAGCCAATGAATAGTATAAGTAAATTCAATTGTCTTGGAATAGAAATCTAGTACAAATAGAAATGAGTGAATCCCTTAAGCAACCTAAGTTTACTCTACCATGCAACCTCTGTAATAGTTGTAAGGTTGAATCCCGCATAACGACACTTGCTCCTAGTTTGGGAGACAAATTTTAACTGAGGATTTCTACTCAATCGGAGCTATTACCATCAACCAACAGTCTTGCCAAACGACCTACAATCTTGCCAAACGGCCACAATCTAGGAACATGTCACATTTTCACTATAATTAAAGCATCACTTTGAATGTGTCATATTAATCTAGCTTTTGCAACTTATGTAAGAGGATAGAAAATATGGTTTTGTTGGTGGGCAGGCCTCTTTTCTAACTACAAGTTTGTCATAAAGCGATTGTCTCGCTAATGTTATTAAAGTAGTGGTTTATATTTAAATCAATAAAACTCTCAAAACATGGGCCAATTTAGCTTATTAGCTTCAATGTAAAATATGTAAATTAGTGTAGGTGATGCAGGCCGAGTGTTTGACAGAATGCCTGAGACAAATGTGGTCTCGTGGAATGATATGATGGGTGGATATATCCGGCAAGGGAAAGACAATGAGTGCTTGGTATGTGCAAGAAAATGCATTGTGCAGGTGTGAAGATCGACCATATAACCTTGTCTATTTTCCTTGGTGTTTGCTCTAACCTAAATGCTCCAAAGCGGAGCAAGAATATCCATGGTTACATAATCAAAATTGGGTTTGAGGTAGATGTCTTTAGAATGTATTCCAAATGTGGAACATTAGATCATGCACTTAAAGTGTTAGGCCAAATTCCAGAGCCATATTTGGGAGCATGGACTGCATTAATAGAAGGATATGCCCATCATAACAATGACAATGAAGTCCTCCATCTCATTCAACAAATGAAACAAGTTGGTTTCAAATTAAACAATATAATCCTTGCTAGTGTCCTCAGGTCATTTTCCAACCCAAATGACCTCAAAAATGGCAGCCAGGTCCATGCCTATATCATTAATGTTGGATAAAAATCAGATGTGACCATGGGGAATTCCCTAGTTGTTATATATGCCAGATGTGGCATCATAGTGAGTGCAAGTCTAATGTTTAATAGAATGCATGAACCAAACATAATATCATGGACTGTTATAATTGCAGGAAACACCCAAAATGGAAGTGGAGATGAGGCACTGGAACGGTTTTGCCAAATGCAAGGGTTGGGTATGAACATGGACCTGTTTTTTGTTTTCATTGTTCTCCATGCATGTGCCAGTCTAGGAGTTGTAAAACCTGGCAAGAAGATTCAGGCTTTCATTATCAAAAGTGGATTAGAGTCAGAGGTCTTTGTGGGAAATATATTCATTGATTTGTATGCCAAATGCAGTGATATAGATGATGCACACAAAGTTTTTGACGCTGCGATTGTACATGATCTGGTATCATGGAATGCCATTTTCGTTTTAGTGATTAGGATATCGTGTTATATAAATAGCCATATGATATTGGTAATTATTTATTAATCATAATCAAGGGGGCATGTTCCTTTGCATGTCTTGGCTATTTCCTAGTGTTCCTTTCTCAAAGAAAGTGATTAATGTACTTTCGCTATAAAATCTATCCTGGAGAGTGTGTTCAACCCACATTCTTTTGTCTCTTGATATTAGTTTACCTGGATTTTTTATGTTGCATACAACACAACAATGGATCTGAGGCTTTACATTTGACATGACTATGTAGATTTCGCCCCATGCTCCAGATGCATACATCCCTTTTTTTGTGGGCTAGCTCTTTCAGATGCGAACATCACTTTTTTTTGGGTACCTCTGGTAGAGTATATAAAGGTAGTGGCAGAGTATATAAAGGTTGTTGTTCCATCAATCCGAGTAGAATTTAGAATAATATATGTAATGGCAGAATGTAGAATTTAGAATAATAAATGTGGTCCAAGTTAGTGGAAAACTTATCAGATGCATCTTATTATTCTCTAAACCTTGTTTATGCAAATCTAGAGGGCAAAAACAAAGACCTGCCAAAAGCTATACTAACAATTAATTTTCATTTTATCCGCAGAAAGGCAACAACAATGAGGGAAATCTGCAGTATTTTACATGTTATTAAAAAAACAGATATTTTAGATTGTCAGTTTACATTTGATAAAATAGTTTATGTTTGTTTGTTGGAAAAAACTTAGTTAAATTCATAAACAAATATCTATTCATGCATATCTGACTAAAAGATAACTTTATTAATTGTTAAAGGATAACCATAACATAGTGAAGATCAATGTATAGTGTAGTAATAATTAAATAATTATTAACCTATACAATATAATATAAATATATAACATAGTAACTATAACATAATTATTAATATAATAGGTTATATACACTTGTTAATATAATGTTTATTATATTATGTGTGGTATTTAGATAATCAAGGATAAATTTTGAATTCAACCAAGATACATGGAGACTACTTATTTTTGGGATTTTTCAACAAGGCAGGGACTAGCTACTTAACAACTATTTCCCTTGTTTTCTTTATTTTTACCCATTTTTAAATGGTTAGCTACTTTGTTTTTTGATCATTGTGTAACCCCTGACTTTTGTGATTATCAAACTGATTTTTGAAATTTCAATATGGTTTGGTTGTGGATGGTGTAACGGTACAATGTTTATTGAATAATAAATGGTATTATGATTAGTTAGTTAGCATTATAATTTGTTGAAATTTTATAATATAAAATTATGTTCTATTTCAAATTTTTAGAATTTCCACTAATTAAATTTCTTTTTTAACATGGTTACTGGAAAAATGAGCCCTAGGTGATAGGTTTTTCAAGGCTAATTTATTATCAGTTTCAGGTCATTGGCACATCTTGGAAATTGAGGATGGACAATCCTCAAAATATGAACATTCCTTATTCCTACAATTTTCTTTCGTAACGAGCCATGTTTTCTTTGTTATGTTGTAGTTTTTTTGGGCCTTTGTTGAGATCCCTTTAAAGGGAAGGGTATATGATGTATTTTGTTTAAAAATTGTGCTCTCATGTGAGCTCAGACATCAGTTGTTATTCTTTTACAGTCTTGGGGATTGGTAAGGAGAAACTTTTGGACCTGTTAGCTGATTTAATGTCTATAAATCACTTCTGACTTGTAGGGAGGGGTAATTTTAGTGGGATTACTCAGTTTTTAGTGCATGGATCTTGATGAAGGCGTTTCAGCTGATTTAATGAGGTCCTTTAATCACCTTTGACTTGTAGGGAGGGATAATGTTAATGGGATTACTCAGTTTTTAGTGCAAGGATCTTGATGAAGGCTTTTAAGACTTGTCTCTCAGCGGTAATTTCATTTTTATTAACGAAATTATGACTTTTTTGGGGAAAAAAAATAATATAATCAATGTATAGTTACTTTCAAGGTGAAATAGGCTTTCACAAGATGTACAAAAACATGCTTGTAATAACGAAGTAGGTGATGATATGTCTCAACAATGCACTATTTCAATTAATAGTAATTATATTATATAATTAATTTTAAAAGTATTATATATTATTATTTCAATTACTAACAATTATATTATATAATTAATTTTGATAATATTATGCATTATTATATAATATGTCCTCTATTTTAAGAGATGATTTGTTGTCAAAGTATTAGTAAAGTATTAGTAGAGGGGAGTTGATGCCTAGATGTCTTGGTTTTTTTTTTCAAATACAACTTAATCCTTGGCGTGCTCCAATTGCTCCAATTTGAAGATATACTATTGATATTATCATGGGTTAAAGAAATGAGATTCGTAAAATATCCCAAGCTTCAAGTAAAATTGTTTGCATTGTGTAAGGTTTGATTCACCATAGGTTCATTATTTTTTAGATGATTTTATGATACAATTTTTGAATTCTTTTTATAAATTGCAATTCCAAGTGACATTGGAAATTTGATCTTTGGAATGTAAGGATGCCATTATTTTTTTTTATAGTAATCTTCACATTGGAAATTGAATGATTAATTTGATGACTCTTATGATTAGAACAATGATAAGGTATCTTTGTTACTTGCTTTTTGATCTTAATAATGAGAATATTTTTCAATGGTGACATTTTGATTAATTATGTAAAGGTATCCTTATTTGTAGTCTCAACCTCTGAAATCATACATGATTCAACTGTAGAAATTTCACCTAAAACTAGGCAAACACAACCACAAATCAGATTTCAACCTCCAATAAAACTTCAACAGACTGTGTTTTATGAGCATAAATACAAATGACTAAGATTAGAAACTTAGCAGTGGAAAAATAAATGAAAAATGGACAACATTCAATCACATTTAACACAGATTTTCTGGGGCAATGCCCTTGGAAAAACCCACAAGAGGAAAACTAGTCAAGGAGATTTTTTTTTTTATTGAGCTTATAGGAAAATTTTGAATTTACAACAACAATATTTTTAGCATAAAACTTAGTACTTATCTAGAAAAATGTGTCAACAGTCCACATAGATTTATGTGTTTTCTTCTTATTGAGCTCATAGGAAAATTCTGAGTTCACAACAATAATATTTTTAGCATAAAACACTTAGTACTTATCTAGAAAAATGTTCCAACAGTCCACATTGATTTATGTGCCAAGTCTGCCTTGAAAAACATACCAAATTGTTGTACGACATGTACAACACTGTACTATCAACACAACAACAAATTATGCCTCGAAAATTGTGCCCAATCTCTGTTGTATGATACTTGTATGGATTTATTTCAGCAAAGTGCCTTGGAAATCGTGTCAAACTTCAGTTGAATGGCTACCTTGATTTATACCTCCTTACGCTTGGCTAATTCCTACCATTTAACTAAAAGGATCCCATTAGTTTCCCTCTTTCTTGTCCACAAATTTAAAACATTTCTTCTTGATAACCTCCAGCCCCCATTTTGGGATAAAACCTATTGATTTCCAATAAACATGTATTGCCTCTAAGACAAACTTAACCAATGTAATTCTACCTCCCAAAGTGAGCCATTTGGTACACCACTGCTTGGTTCTAGACTCAATCTTATCAATCAGCCATCATTAGTCTCCTTTCCTGTATTCAGTTGGTTTTAGCTAAAAACCCAGGTACTTCAAGCCATCACTATTTGAAATTTTTTTATTTGTAGAACAACTCTTGTTTGCTCCTCCTCTACCCCATTAGGAACATTTGAATATTTGTAGGAAAAATGTTGTTTTCTACTCCTCTACCCCATCAGGCACAATTGAAGATTTAACATATTAACTTCCATACCTGTAATCGTACTGTACAGATCCAAATCTCTTTAAGGTTTAGTACATCTCTTCTGGACCCATCACAGAAGAGAAATACATCATCAAAAAAATGTATATTGAGTCAAGCGAAATGAACTGCCTATATTTATACCTCCCAAAGATCTTTTTCTTGTGGCCTCTGAAATCAATGTTCTCAATCCTTCTAGAATCTGTAGTAATCAAGAACAAAAGGGGTGATATTAGGCACCCTTTCCTTAAGCCTTTGAATGTCAATCCATTAATTAGAAAAAATATGATGTCAATCCATTAATTAGTGAAATATGGAATGTAATAAAATCATATATAATTATCTCTATATTTCTATGTATTAATAGTGGAAAAGGGGAAATGGGAATAATCTCAATGGAAAAGTACTACTATCTACACCAGATTTGATCAGTACCAGGTTGTGGTAAACTGTTGAATACGCAATATGAAGAAAGGATCACAACAGGATGTATATGTCTCAATGGTGCTAATAAGTGTCATATCTAAGCATCACCAATCAGAKCTCGACATGCAATGGGATTTAGAGTAATAGGAATCACCAAGTAAGTGATCTATAGGTCATAAKTCATAGTGGATTCATAAATTCCACTCATTTYTTCATCAATGGATAAATCCAGTATTACTTGTACATGATATCAAACACCTCCTTTATTTCACCAAGATATTATCRAGAATATATACCATTAGAAAAATTTCCACACTAAGAACACATATTCTATTAGTGTACATGACATGTGTTAAGCCCATAGAGAAATAGAAGGAACTAAGACTGAACTAAACTCAAGATATTACTACAACTTATTAGGAACCACAGACTAAGGCAATCCAATTACTCCAATTTGTCCCAATTATTCCAATTCACCTTGTCTCCAAAGATGAAGTTATCTGACTTGAAGATGTATACATGGTTACTAGATCAAACACTGCCCATGGTCTTGGAATATATGCCTTTTTTTATTTTTTGGACTTGGAGGATTTTTTAAGGTGGTCATTGTTTTTGAAGGTTAAGGGGGCCTTTGCACTTCATGTTCCCAACCCATAGACTCATCCTTGCAAGATACTAATACCAAGCTACATAATGGAAAAACTATATCGTGGGATATTATTACTTAGTTTAATGAGCAAGTCACATCTTTATAGAAGTATAACAATGAAATACCCAATGAAATTACTTCATTGTAGGACACTAAATCCAATCTTCCTAATGCCATTTATTTGTTACATGGTACTAATGAAATACTTCAAAATGAAGTTAGTTCTTTGTATAACAATATTTCTAGTCTTCTTGAGAACAATATTTTACACAAGAAACTAATATCCAAGTTCAAGATGAGATCAATTCAATATAGAACTATATTCCCAACTTTGTCTAGGGATTAACAATTGCATATAGCCTTCTGAGAATACATGTTTTTGTAGAAGTTTCTGAGGAACTAAGATGTCACCATATCTAGCCACAAAATGAAGAGGATATAAGACTTGGAGATCACTTGAATTTGTTTTATGTCCTTCCTTTAGTGCATCCCAAAGAATTTGATGGACATAGGAAACAAAGCCACTTTATTCTGCTATGATTACTTCATTCTATTTTGCCATATTTACCAGCCCAAGATCAACCCTTGCAACTAGTATCTCCTTGAACAATCTTGAAACCATAAGGAAGGATTGAGAGTGATCATCCCCTTCCCTTGTTTTATCCATCTTAACTCATTGAAGCATTCAAGGTTTTACTTAATGGTTAAGAGTGGCTATCCCCTTAAGGCTTTTCTTGGCTAGAGTTTAGTTCTAGGGGTTAGAAGTGGCTATCCCCCTAGGGTTTAAAACACAGTTGTCTTGATCTCATGCTAGTAGCTCTTGAAGGGATAAGACGACACCTAGTGTTTATGAGGGGATAAACTCTAGGGTTTTCTCTCCTAGGAGGTTGACCTAGGCTTATGAGGTGATAATCCTATGATAAACTTTCAAGTCTTATTTTTCCCTCAGTATCCATTAAAGTGCTACATTAACTCCATATTCCCAATGAAAATACATTGATCTTGAAACCTCCAAGTACTTTCTTCAATAGTCTAAAGCTACCCAAACACATTTTTCTCAGACTTCACTCTCCACATTGAGATTCCTTGCCCTAAGTCCTCACAATCTTAATTGAGGGAAACTCCCTTCAGTAGAAGGAAAGCTAGATTGGAGTGAAAGAGGGTTGGTGAGGTGGCAGGGGCCTTCCCTCTAAGTTATGCATGATTTCACTTGAGCTTTCATACTTTAGCTCAAAAATTGTGAGTTTGTGTGATAACACACCCAAGACATATCCTATTGATCCTAAACCTCATTAGACAAGACCCCCTTTACCATTGGAAGTTAGTCCTCCTCCTCAACCAACCTTGCCTAAGATCGATGACATAGATTTAAATATTTATTTGGCTAGTATCTTAACAAAGTTTAATGTACCTATCCCTCTCAGTATTGATATTGTATTTTTTTTTTAAATACCTACAACACAATCACTATTGCAACGTATTGGAGAGTCGCTCCCATAGCAACCACGTTGGAGTTGATACCTCTTAACGTCGCTCTTTCTAGGTCCAAGACCGATGATATAGATCTAAATATTTATATGGCTAGTATCTTAGCAAAGGCTAATGCACATGTCCCTCTCAGTATTGATATTGTATTTTTTTTTTAAATACCTACAACACAGTTGTTATTGTGACGTCTTGGAGTGTCGCTCCCATATAAACCACGTCGGAGTTGATACCTCTTAACGTCGCTCTTTCCAACTCCAAGACCGATGATATAGATTTAAATATTGATATGGATAGTATCTTAGCAAAGGTTAATGTACCTGTCCCTCTCAGTATTGATATTGTATTTTTTTTTTAAATACCTACAACACAGTCGCTATTGCGACATCTTGGAGTGTCACTCCCATAGAAACCACGTTGAAGATGAGACCTCTTAACGTCTCTCTTGCTAGCTCCAAGACCGATGATATAGATTTAAATATTGATATGTCTAGTATCTTAGCAAAGGTTAATGTACCTATCCTTCTCAGTATTGATATTGTATTTTTTTTTTAAATACCTACAAAACAGTCGCTATTGAGACGTCTTTGAGTGTCACTCCCATAGAAACCATGTCGGAGCTAATACCTCTTAACGTCACTCTTGCCACATCCAAGACGTCTCTCTTTTCACGTCCAAGACGTCGCAATAACGACAAAATCTATGTCGTCAGAAAAGAGACGTCATGTGAAACGACATTTGAGGGGGTCTGTTGTTTGTCGTTCTCCCGATAATATAAAGTGGCAAATGCATCAAACGCCCCGTCGAAATTTGATCCAAATGTACTAGTGCTTCTAGACGAGCTTGGTTGAAAATATTGAACCAAATGGATGAATACTTAAAGGAAAATTTGAGGGAAAAATACACTTTGAAATACTCGAGAAGAAATAATGTACCAGTCCCACCACCTCGGGAAATGAAGGAAGTTTCTCAACCTCCTCCACCTCTTCTATATGACCTACTTCCATAGCCTGCACCCATGGATGAGGATCTTCACCTGAATATAGATGTACCAAGTATGATTGGAAATATGAATATATCAATAAATTTTGTAGATATGTGCAAAATTTCTTCTGTAAGAAAAGAAGTTTTGAAGGCATTAAAGGTACAAGATGAGACATGAGATCCTCCTGTGATATTAAATACTATGTATCATGGGATCCACAGAGAGAACAATCCTCATTTTTATATTTCTTTGGGCATAAATGGTTTTTGTTTAAATAATTGTATGTTAGATTCTAGAGCCTCGGAAAATGTGATGTCCCTAAAGGTTATGAAACAACTTGGTTTGTGGACAACTCACCCTTATGGAAAAGTTTGTGCTATTGATTCAAAGAAGGTGAAAGTGTACGGTCTCATAGAATATGTGGAGGTATATATGAAATATTTCCCCCATGTTGTCACCTAGGTATGCACCCCTTCCCTCTTCTATCTCTCACCCTATCCATCCATTAATGTTGAGATTTATTGTCGCTTTCTTAGTATATTTCCTTTTTGTTTATTCTTCATGACCTTTGTTTGTCGTTGCTTATTTTCACCGCCAGTTTGATTTCTTGAAAAGGATCACATGTTATGGTCTAAGTTTCAAATACTAGTCATCATATTTTCTAGTAACGAAGCATAGAGCAGGTCCACCGATCCTTTATGTGTGTGCAGGAGATATCCAGGTTCGAAAAATCCATCAAAATATTAGTAAGATTCTGCAGAAGCTAACAGGGAACCAGAACAGGCCATGTTAGACTTGAAATACATGCAAACAGCAGGTGGGAATGATCGACGGTGAAGATCCGGTAGCCAAGACAGATCGAGGGTTCCTGTGCATTCGGGGTTTCAAAGGTGTGGAGAAAAGATGTATTGTCATGGGGCATCTAACTCTCGCATTGATCACCATCGACGTCATCCCCATACTCCAGATCAATGACCTTTATCTCATTTCATACCCCCTCGACCGTTCTACCTTTAGTGGTGGGAGGGTGGGTCCAGAATGGGAGATTCCCCGCTAGGAGCCCTACCTAATGTGGCAGCTCCTTAGGATTTTGGAACCCCCCCCCTCTCTAATCTGCTTACTTCCTAATCCCCCCTCCAGAATCCTTCCAGATTGCCTCCCAATACCTCCCCTCTCACCACCCAACACCTTTCCTCCACTCACGCTTGTCACCTTCAGCGTATATACCACCTCTCTCAGAACTCGACACATGTCTCCCACTCACACTCTACCACTCAACTCCCTACATGCCACCTATCAACCTTCCACCCCAGATCACGGATCGTGCTAAACCATGTCAACGGCCAGAGTACATTTCAAAGTTTCAACATGCTCGGCCGTTAAAAACCCTTGAGTAGGCTGAAATTGAAACCATAGTATCGTGGGGGAGCTACGTGGCAGCTTAGAGGGGATTTCAGACCCAAAGGTGGTGTGGACCCAAACCACCCTCGACAACTCCCAAAATCACGTGCTCATATGACACTCCACTCACCTCCACTCATCCTGTCTTTCTATTGGATGCTCTCCTCCACGTATTCATGTTCACAACTAGTTCATCACAATGAAAGCGAAGAGAAGGTCCAGTTATAGTCAAGACAGAGTGCACTTAGCTTCCAAAATATCAGACACAGACAAATATTTAAGTCTCGATCCCAGGTCGATGCAAATTGGTTCCAGAACACTTCAAAAGACTACCTATTCCTCACACAAATATCTTCCCATGCATTAGGTCACCTCCAGAGGACTCAAATATCTTGTAGGCATGCCATTAGTCAACACACAACTATGTTTTGTCACTCCAAGTCCTATTTTCTGCCAATTCAATTCCTCCAACGCATGCATCAGTTATGTCTCAGAGACAGTAGTAGTTTTTAGTCGATCATTCCAGCATTTTCTTAGATTAAATTAAAGAGTGGTCTTATGTGTGTGATAAGAACCACTCTTGTTGATTAAGTCCAGTGACTTAGTTAAGTTAATAATTTTTCCTACAAACAGTTACCTAAAATTAGGTCTCATTCCCCTAAGGACGAGAACCTTTGAAACTCTGTTAAATATGCAGACTTTGTATGTTTTAGGGGTTGGGAGTTTTCGGAAGGAAAGTATAAGCAGTAGAAGGATTGGACCTGCTTAGTTAACTATAAACTTTTCTACCTAGTGAATATATGTTGATGACAGTTGTGTTTCTTATTCAAATCTGTATGTGTTGACTATTATCTTGGATGCATATTTTGTGATGTGTTAAATGTACATTTCCTTATTCTTTCAACTATTGTTTTAGTTTATCTTTTGTTGGTTATGCAACCTATTATACAACCATTGTTTAGTGAAAGATCCACTATTTTGCAACCTGTTGAATGATTTGCATCTAGATATTTGTCTAGGTCTTGAGATATTATCTTAAGTCTTAGTTTCCGTGCAGCAAGTGGTTCATTGAATTTCTTGTTGTTGTTGTTTGTGTGTGTCTTTTCATACCCTCAATTTTCATTTGATACCCATACCATTGGAAAAGAAGAACCGACTTTTACATTGTGTGTCATTCCCTTCCATAGAACCATCTTTGAAAACTTGTCCTTAAGCTTACCAACAAAACCAACAAAAGATTAAAAGAAACAACGATTCTAAACTTATAGGTGACTAACATATTCTAGCGTCGTTGTCGGGGAACGGAGTAACAAAATATCTTTCCTTGGGAGAACGATATTGATTAGCTCTGACCTTTGATGGTGAACAAATTTCAGACAAATATAGACTACCATCTTTCACCTGGAGACTACATTGAGTAAAATCTAAAGAAGAAATATTGGCGCCCAGAAAGGGATTCAACAAATCCATATCTAAGCATAGCAAATCCACAAAGGCTCATACTAACCCTGAGAAGGATATAGTAGTCTCTAATCCATAAAGGAGACTAATAAAATTCATTGTAGCTCAGAGATATACTTTCCCCCTCAAGGGAAAAGTTGCACACCAAGAGAATACATCTACTCATCATCACAAGCAGCTTGAATTTTCTAGCCCTAAGAATCATAAATCCAAATAAGCTCAGACATATCCAAATCTTGATTCTACTTCATCAGTTAGTCCTGCATCCACCCCTGTATCTCCCTTAAATTTGCAGATTCCTATTATGCAGGTTATGGTTGTTAACAGGATGGATGCCATAATTGCTGCCAGATATGCACCCCTAGTTTTGCATGTAGGATTGCATGCCTTCCCGGACACAGATTACCTGAAATATTTACCAAGGTATAATGTGGAAGGTGAACTAATTGTTGAGGAACATCTGGTAGCATTCTATATCTTTGCAGACAACTTTAACATAGATTATGCAGATGTGTGGATAAGGTTGTTTGTACAGAGTCTATATGGGGAAGTAAGAAAGTGGTTCAGGGGTCTTCCTCCAGCCTCCATTGCAGATATTGAAGCATTGGATGAAACTTTCATAAATCAATGGGGAGATAGGAGAGATTACCTCTACTACATCACTGAGTTTTGGGCCCTAAAGAGAAAGAATGGTGAATCTATTTCATATTTCACAAAGAGATTCAATAAGATGTATGGTAGAATCCCAGATGAGATCAAACCAACTGAAGCCTCTGCCAAGATCATGTATGCCAATGCATTTGATGCATAGTTCTCCCTCCTCTTGAGAGAGAGAAGATCAACCACGTTGTTGTCCATGCAGGAAGCAACCACTGAGGTTGAATCCAATATTTTGGCATCATACGGATTAAAGACCAAATCTGATAAAGATAAGAGAAAACAAAGAGAGGATTTCCCTACCTCCTCTAACTCGGCCACATCTGATCCAAAACTTGATGAAATGACCAAAAATTTGAAGGATCTAACTTCTAAAATAGCTAAGATGAAGTGGGAATCTAAACATCCAAACAGATATTTTCAAGGGGTTGGTAATAGAAATCAAAATCAATTCAGAAGGTCAAATGATGCCCCTCAAATAATGCAAAGAGAAAGGATAAATGTTGATGATCAAAGGGTAGTTCCTCCTTTCCAAAACAATCAGATTGAGGAGATGGATGCAGTTAGTGATGGTGTGGATGAAATTGTTGTTCTTTTCAATGAAACAGATTATTATACCATCCATTTAACACAACAAGAATATGAGGTAGCACAATTGTCAAACCAGTTTGATAATAAGATAGGGGAAGAGGGATTTATTCAAGGTCAACCCAAGAAGAAATATGATTTGAGAACGAGGGCATGGGATCCCAAATCCACCACCTCCGACCAAAAAAACAAGATGAAGTTCCTCCCAAGCCAAATCCAAGTAAAGGTATGTCATCTAAAACTCATCCACCTTCCTCATCTAAACATACAGTCTCTGAAATAAAGGAATTTGATAGGCCACCAACCTCTTTCATCCTAGAACATGAGTTGAGAAAGATCAAGATCCATGTGCCTTTGACATAATTGATGAAGAATGAACCTTTCAAAAATTCTATCATAAAATTTTTGCAGCCAACTTCTCCTAGTGTATCCTCTGATGTAATAAGTTTGCAGGATGAAAACCCAACCATTATTGTGGGTCCACACATGATTCTCCTCCATTATATATATCTTTGAATGTCCATGATAAGATCCTTCTTATGGACTTAGGAGCCTCACACAATGTTATGCCCAAAGTTGTTATGGAAGAACTAGGTCTGGAGATCACCAAACCTTACCAGGACCTATACTCCTTTGATTCTAAGAAAGTAAAATGTCTCGAACTGATAAAGGATATAGCGGTTTCTTTGGAACAGTTGCCCATGAAGAGTGTAGTGATGGACATTGTGGTAGTTGACATTCCCCCAAAGTTTGGTATGCTCTTATCCATAACTTGGGCTAGGAAGGTTGGAGCATCATTGCAAATGGACCTCACTTATTCCACCATCCCTGTGTTTGAGGGGAACATAGGAGGCTATACAGAGAGGTAAGGTTAGCCTGCATTTTCAGTGACCATCAGAACCCAAGAAATCACCCAATTTATGGTGTTGAGGATGAGATTGGCTCATATGTCTTTCATTCAAATGATGATGAACCTGAAATCAGTAAGCCAATGCAAGGATCATCCACTGATAGGTCAGCAAAACAAAGTATGGAATATGTATTCTGATGGATCTTCATCAAAGGAAGGATCTTGTGCAGGTATACTCCTCATTTACCCTTCAGAAGAGGTAATAACCCTCTCTTATAAGCTAGAGTTTGAAACTACTAATAACATAGCTGAATATGAAGCTTTGGTGTTGGGACTGAGGGCTGCCAAAGACATGGCCATTGATTGTGTAGTATTTTTTGGTGATTCTGAGTTAATCATTAATCAAGTAAGGAACATCTACCAGGATAGGAAACAGAGGCTCAAGAAATACAGAAATGAGGTATGGGATATGATTGATAATTTATTTTTAGCATTTAACATTTCCTTCATTCCCAAAGAACAGAATCACAAGGCAAAGTCTTTGTCCTTAGCTGTCAGCACTTTATGGCCTCCCACTGGCCCAAATATTAAATATCAGGTGGAAATCAAACATAGAACCACCATACAAGACAACATTAATCACTGGCAAGTATTTAGTGATGATCTAGAGATGCAGATATTTTTACACACCATTGATGAATTCTACAATATCTCAATTGATCAAGAAAGTCAAGAAGGTGAAAATGAGGAATTAGAAGATCAGCAAGCATCTCATCTGTTGAAGACAGTAGTTGGTCATGATATTGTGGAGCTGAAAACCAATTACATTCCAAGAGGAATAGTTTCATTGGAAAGATTGTTTGACAGTAATGATGTTTACAAAGGATCTTGCATGAAGAATCAAGAAGAAGAGATAACAGATTGCAATATTGGGACCACTGAGAATCCCAAGATCATCAATTTTTCCAAAGCAATAGCTGCAGAACAAAAGAGCAGGTATGTCAATCTCATAAAAAAGTTTGTTGATGTTTTTGCATGGTGCTATGAAGATTTGAAGGCATTTGACACCAACATAATCCAACACAAAATATCTCTAAAGGTTGTCTCCAATCCATTCAAATAGAAGATTCGGAATTTTAATCCCATGTTAATGTCCATATTTGATAAAGAGATGAAAAGAATGTTGGGTGCCAAGATTATTGTACCATAGAGGTACTCAAAATAGGTGGCCAACCTATTGACAATTAAAAAACGTCAACGAAGTTTCGCCCGCAAAGTGTTGTTAAAAGCCTATTATTATAAAAATTAAATAATACTAGTAGGTGGGACCCCCTTAAACTATTGAAGATTGGATCTGTTTATTTTTTATGTTATAATGATGTGTGACACGGATTACATGGTTGATGAGATCTTATTGTTATTGGTCATGATTTTAGCTTATGAAGTGTTGATTCCTTATGGTACTATAGCCTATGTTATTCATTAATATCATTGCTATCTGTTCTTATCGCACCTGCACAACAAACATGTTAGTGAAATTACATGAAGGGCAGTTTTGAGAAAGGAAAAAATACTATAACAAATGCAAAGAAAAGGGATCAAATTCTGCAATACTACATGCAAATAATTGGAAGGAAATGAGAAACAATTGCAAAAGGGAAGAATTTAAAGCTATCATATAAACTATACTACATGCATGAAAGACTTAACGATTATTGTTAAATCCTAGCTAGCAAGTAAATGGTTATGTAATTCTGATTGAGTTATATCGTTGATACACATATGGTACGAAATGTTGGTGGCGCATTTGGCAAGGTAATAGTGCTATTAGTCATGTGAATTGTTGAATTATATGGAAATTGGGAATTATGTTATGGCATAAGTTAGAAAGGTGATATGGCCATGTTGTTGGTTTTAATGGGTGATGGTCTCGATACATGGGTTGATTGATGGTGTTAATGAAGAACTTGTTGGCATGTACTGATGAATTAAAGCATTGTGGGTGGAGGCGATGTGCATTTACTGCACATCACCTTTACTCCTCCCATTAGGAACCACCCTAGTCGGGCTATTGTTTGATCTTGTTGTTGTGGTTATGCTCAGAATTCTTAGCAGAGAGGAACCGCTCGACCAACTCTCGTTTTAAGGAATTCGATTACAGGTATGTATTTTTTGGCCATTCGTGACTCTGCTCTGGTTGTGAAATGATTATTGTCTCAGGTGTATCGGTTTGTGTTTTCCTAAGTCTTGCAACTATGTAAAATTGTGTTCTTGGAATGAAGAGTGGATGGTTCTTCTTGTAATAATATTGAATTCGTGGAAGTTATTGGTCATCTTGGGTGGTATCTATCTGTTATCCTTTTTGGTTTAGTTGGATGGAATTTGTTTGGTCTTGAGTGGATGGCTATCTTCATGCATTTGTCACTAAATCCAATCTTTGGCTTTTATGGGTCTATTGGTTGAAGGCATTCTGTGTCACTGTGTTTTGTTCATTTGGGCATTGGTTGGTTTCACCACTAAGGGTAACGAATGGGTTTCTTTGTTCTAACATGGCCCTATATTCACCTCTGTGTTGTGGTTGTTTGATCGAAGAGCATGAGGGTTATACCTTGTGTCCGTTAAATAATATTGTCAGGCCAAAATTAGAGCCTCACCTTCTGTTATGGCCCCTGTCATGCATTTGTTACCTATCCACGAACGAATCATGGATCTCTCTATGTGTATTCCATTGGCCTCAAAGGTTTCACCATTACGAGGAGTTGGCTTTGTTCCCCTTATGTTGGCTACARAGMAGACCCTTAACCCTCTAGTCTAGAGATTTATAGAGAAGATTTTCGGGCATGTCAAGTTGCTATGGATTATTGTGGATTGAATGTATGGTCGATTACTTTGAATACAGACTTGCTCAGTTGGTCATATGGTAGTTGTGTTGGTTTGGCATTTAGTTACTGCCTCTGTGATAATAATGACAAATCCGGCATCATTATTGGCACCACTCAAATTACACAGTCGCACTCCTTATGATTAATAACTCGGCATTGTTTAATGGAGAGGGTCACTTCCCCGATTCGAATCGATGTGTGGGTATGCATTGTTGTCACATCTTGTTAGGTCAATTGATTTTACGACAGTGAAAAATCGGTTGGTTGGCACACATTTAAGGGTATTTTTGCACTAAGGATTGTTTGGATGTTTAGTTGGCATTGGTTACAAATGATTGATGTTTCTCACACATGTCGAGTTGTGTGTATGGTGTTTTTCACAATGAAATAATGGTCATGGTAACTGTGGTTTTATTTGGGGCTGAATGATTATGGAACTGGATGACTATAGAAACTATATCCATTGTATCCTTATGATTGTTCGATTGTATAAGCCTGAGTTTTCACAACATATTTTATTATAGCTGGACTAAATCGAAGTAATATTGTGTTATTAATGACTCAGCATGATGGATTGAGTTATTACTATGACTTTTGTTTGATTTTGTTAAATGGAGATATTGCATCATAGTGTTTTGGTGACTGTGCACTATGTATAACATGGATAGTTTAGGTTTCATAGAGTTTTAAGCATTTTTATTTGTTTCAATCGATCATTTGTTAAGAAGGGAATGTTGTCGAATGGATGGCCCATCTTTTTAAGTCACATTGAATTGTTTTTTTTTATAGTAGCATAATTACATTGCCTCGGTGAATTACCATGTGCATAGCTTGTGTCTAAATGGTGGATGTTGGTTGTATGTTTAAATATCAATTTGGAATCTTGCAATTTAATTTGGATTATTGGATTTACTGCCTATATATATGTTTAATGAATATCAGTGCATTTAAATGACAGGCTTGATTGCAGTGATAGTGTGACTTCGTTGTTAATTTTGGAAACATGAATTTGAGTATATTTGTTGATTGAAGTAATGTATGGGCAGTGGTTGATTTTGATGGTTAATAGAGTAGAATGGCTATTGTTTGGAAATAGTTATAAGATGCAAAGAAAGGAACAAAATCCTCTTTACATATTGTGTGGAATGCATGTTGTCTTTTGATGGCACTGTGTTGGATATTTGATTATGAACAATGAACTAGTTAAAGGCATAGAAATTTTATTTGGTCAAAATGATTGATGGTTGATGCATCTCTTTTCGCAAAATGTTTTATGGATCACTTAATTAATTTCATGAACAGTAATCATCTTTCTTCCCTTCCATTATTTCATTTTCCACTAATTACAAACCTCGTCACCTCCCATATTCATTTTTCCACTCCTTGTTCTGAGATTAATTACAGTCAAGAGAATTTTGGTGTTAAAGCAGTTGAAAATGGTAGTGTCTTGCGTGGATTACAGTGATGTTTTATGGGTTTTCTTTCCAGTTGATTGTTTTTGTCATTGAGCAGTAACCATGTTCTTTTCCCCCTCATTGCATCATGTTCTGCTCAATACAAAACCCTCGCATATCCCAGAACCCTTTTCACCCCCTGCTCATTGATTGACAGTAAAACAATTGGTATGGATTGGATTGCATGAGTCTGATACATTGTTGAGCCAAATCTATTTCATATTTTTAAGAGTTTTCATGTATGGTTATTTAAAAGACTATTTGCTAATCAATCATGCATGAAGGATGAGTTTTTTCTGTCGATGTAGCCATGGCGAGGAAACATAGGTAGAGGTAACTAGAACCAAGGCCCAAGAAGGCCCATATTCTACATACATTTTGACGTTGATTCACAAGAGCTCGACCAATTGTTTAATGCCAAATTTTTCAATTGGATTGGGCAGGGAATAGTCCAACCTAGGCTTGAAAGGCCTCCTCTCCAAGCCCCCAAGCCCCCGATATCCCCATACTTCCTCATGTCTCATTGCAACCCGAGGTCTCGAAAAATGATGGATGGCAAGAGATTGTCCACCCGACAGTCTCCCAACATCGTGGCTGGCCCAACTTGTCCTTGCCTTCTCCTTTGCCTATTAACCCCATTTTCCAAGCTTCTCCTGAGCACTCACCAGTGCAATCCTCCCATTCTAGCAAGAGATTAAAAACTTAGGCCCACCATGCCCTTGATAAAGGAAAATCCATTGCTTCCCCTTCGTCACCCTCCAATGGCTCTAACAAAGCTATGCCTTCTTGTATGCATTTGAGGGACGATTGTTCCCACATAATCAGCGAGATTAGGCCTAAAGGCTTTGCACACCCAAAGGCAAATTCAGAAAAATCAAGAGGTGACAGTAGCAATCAAAGAAGGGTTGCATCGCAGACTGGGAAATATGTCTTTTGAGTTTTATTTTATATATTTTTTTATGACAGATGACTTCAGGGATATTTGGACAACACGTTTTATTTTGGATACATGAGTATTATTTTTGAAATAATTTCAAATTTCATAAGCTAAAATTACCAAAAGTGAATATGTTGATGGGAGGCACAAGGAGGTGTGTTTTTCTTAACTAATGGTTATGTTATGATTGTTATGATTGTTATGAACTAAAGGGAGTCACAAGGGGTCCCACCTACTAGTTATTATTTATTTATGACCCTTATTTTAATTATTACTCTTCCCCCTAACTAAATTTAGTTGAGTCTTTTAATCGACTTAACTAATGAGTTGGTTCAACTACTTCAACCAATTCTAATTTGTTAAAAGAAAAAGGAGAGGGAGGAACAAGAGGAGGACAAAAGCATAAGCATGCTAAGGTTTGATCTTTGAGTTTATGTTGATATAATTTAGCTTTCATTCATTCATTATTCATCACAAGACTAAGTCTCTTTTATGATAGAAGGGTATTATTGTAGACAAAAATATTCAAGGCTGAATCACATCATTCAAACACTTGTTTTTCAGAGGTGATGATCTATCTTTGATAGTCTATGTAGACTTGTCTGTTTTTGAATTAATTTCCATGACTGACAAAGGATATTGTGCAGAGTCGAGTGGGAAGAAATCTGTGGAAAATTGATCTAGCTTTTAGAGTTCAGTTTTGGTTTTCTGTCAGAGGTCCTTTTGTATGTTTCATCAGGGATGTCTAAGTTTGACTTTGGTCCAAAGTTTCTGCATGAGATTTTGTAAATAAAATGACTATTTGGTGAATTTGAATGAAATAAAGGATTTATTTATGTCTCATATGTCTTGATTGTCATCTTGGTGACTTTTCTTCTATCTTTACATTTATTTCAGCAACTGATGTTTTCATAAAATTACATAAAAAGTGAATTTCCAACAAACTTTTTGTTGATAAAAGACTAGTCTAAGCACTTGTAATTAATACTTTTGGGTTAGGATGTTATTTTTGTTGGCTATAAACATAGGGTGATATTCCTGTCTATTTTTATTTAGCCAAGCAGAATCTGAAAATGCTTGAGGAAGATCATTTCATATATTTTCCTCAACATTTATTTGGTGACCATACTGCAGAGATCTTTAATATCTCTCCTTAATTTTTTTATATACTCGATTTTCATCGATACATATTTATTTTTCTGAAATTGATTCTTTGTGTTATAACACTATCTGTTATAACACTAATTTGCACCAGACATGCATACCTAGCAGCAGGTCATCTTACTTACTATTTTTTCCAAGCCAATACTGAATAGTTCTTCTTAAAAACCAAATTTTTGAAGATGTACACGCCCTACACCATTACTGCCCATGTATGTACACTAGTTGCACCACTATTGCCTGCGTACGTACACTAGATGCACCATTACAGCCCATATATACCCATAAAAGTTGCAAAAATGAAAAAGTTGCAATGGAATACGGGCTTTTGGGTAGCTTTCTAACTAATTGACTGCCCATAGCCTGTCACCCAACTGAATAACTATATTTTTGGCATATAAAAGAAGGTTTTGGGGTCCCATTCTAAGGAGAAGCATGAAATCAGCGAAAATCTACCCATTTCCTAATCCCCCTTTGCCCCAAGAATTTGCAACCACTTTGTGAGTTTGAGCTAGAATTCCCCATTCTTGCCTCTTTTCCTCATCCATAACCCTATGCCTATTCTCTAGAGAGAAGTGTGAGAGAAGAAAGATACGTGGAAGCAGTTGGAGCTTGGTGAAGAGGATCCCAAGACCGGGTTCGAGGAGCAGTCACCGATCTCGTTTTGTAAGTGACATTATGAGGTTAATATAAATAAGTACTTTTATCGTCCCTCCATATGATGTGTTTTATATCTATGCATGATTTACATTTTGTTATGACACCTAACCCATTAATCCATATATAAAATGCTTGTTCGTAGTTTCTTGTTTGTCTTTTGGTGCATGCAGGTCAGCCTTGGGAGGATATTTGCAGTCGAGAAGTGACCAAACGCATTGGGATCGACACTGGACATGGAGTTCAAGGTAAGACTATTGGATCCCTATACTTTGTACTTTATATATGAATGTGGGGTGTTGTCGGCATAGAGGTTAAGAGTAGGAGACTTTATACAGTTAGTTATTCCTGCACTTTAGAACCCTAGTGTAGTCCATAGGGGGGTTTTCCCACTATAGAAGAATTGGCAACCATACTGGGGAGCCTCTAGGGTTTTTAGGGGATTTCTGTTTTGGGGTATTTTCAATTGGTTTATTTACTATTTTTTTAGTTTCAATAAGTTTTTGTGTCTTTAAGGGATTCTGGTCTTCCATACTAGTACTCCCTGCTTGTGCTTGACTGTTAATTTTTCTTTTTTAGAGGAGTCACATAGGTGTACGCAGCCTGCAGTGGGTCTGCCCACATACATATGTGCCCTATATTTGGACATCCTGTGTACATACGCAGGCTGTTGAAGTATCAGTTGTGTGCCTGTGTCGGGAAAATATTTTTAAAGAAGAGGCAGTCATCCTCTTCCCTATGAAGCCATTTTTCTCAAGGGTTTTCTTGATTTAGCCCTAGTCTCTGTTTCATACAGTCTTTGGCCTAGGTCTGATAGCAGTTATCTTTTTTCTTTATCAATATTTCTTATGTTTTCTTGATTAGGGTTTGTGACGAGTTTGTGAGTTTTTTTTATTAACTTGTTTAATATTGTCAGTAACTCTCTGCGAGCCGCAGTAGATCAGAAGTTGGTTTTTGGTCTTGTTTTGTCTTCACTCTTCCCTTTTTACTTTCTTTAGAAGAAAAGAAAAGAATTCATATTCAATTTTCTTATTTTGGAGCATAAAAAAAAGAGAGAAGTTTTCAGTTTCTTGTTTGGTTAAGTAGTTAGGTTAGTTGTTTTTCAGGAAGAAGAGTGCTTTCTTAAGTTCTTTACTGAATATTTAGGACTTTAAGTAGCTCGTAGTCGAGAGAAATTCAGTTTTGAATTTTTCTTTTAAAATATCTTACAGAGAAAAGTTAGTTAAAGAGTGTTCAATTTGCAAATCTTTTTTATTGAAGAAGAATTAATTTTGTTTCCAGCATTTGTTATTTTCTTTCGTCTCTTAAAAAACACCATCAGTTTCATTTCCATTCCTTTGACTTAAGATAAGCCACTTAAAATTAACGCTTAATTAAAAATAATCAAACTTTGTGTTTGTAGCGTCCATTAACTAGATTAGGCTAGAGCCTTGATTTAGGTTAGAGAGGAAGCTCTTCAAGGCTATCAAACAAACATAGGAGTCTGTTCTAGGGAGTGAAAAAGTATAGTAATGCAGAAAATATCCAAGACACCCCTCTAACACTGGGGCTAAACACGAGTTCGCATGCATAAAGATAGCGTAGATAACCCCTCCAAAGCCAAAGCAATCGTAGCGGAGGAATGCATATAGATGACTTATCTTGGGATTACATTGATCACATTTTCCATGGAGCTTCATGGGTCTCGAATCCATTTGAGGTCCTCAGTCGTCTTTAGAAACACTTTCTTTTGATACCCTCGATAATTTTTGGGCTTGATACCCTGCTCATTGCGTTCCACCCGACTGTCGATTGTACCTGCCTGGTAGTTGTTCATGAGCTGGAAACCTAGTTGCCTTTGATTTTAGGGACTTACATAGGTGACTGTGGGGGTATACCATGGTAGCTAGGAAAGACATCGGGCCACGCTTTGTAGAGTATACCTAGAGGGTTCTTATGTGTTCGAGTTTCACTTGCACCAGTAAGTTTCTCTAGTGTTGGTTGTTGTAACTTCTCTTCCAACTAATAATAGTGTTTTGCTTGCTGCATCTCATAGAACTTTTTCTAGTGAGTGTTTTGGTCTTCAATGATAGAAAGACTTAGTGTGTCGTTGATCCTCTCACACAGTGGAAGATCAAGAGCTCCATTGGTCGCGAAGGATTTTGTGCCTATCGTCGGTTAACTTGGAGCCACTACTTCCAGCGTGAAGGAGAAGACTTGACCAAGAAGGGTCATTTGAGGCAACCAGGCCACAGGAAGTTTTACCTGAGCCATCTCTGAGAGGAGAACATTCATTTTCGGAGGGACCAATTGTTTCTGACCTTGGAGTGGAATCTCTCAGTCCATATAAATCTTCAATCACTAACTTTTCGGTGCCACTCCTGATACAAATTTCCCCTCCAAGGGTAACACATCATGAGTGCTAGATAATCCTACAAGCAGCAATGGAAGAAAATTTTGCTACTTCCTCAGAGAGTCCTCATACTCCCTCTATGGCTACCACAACTGAGGGTGTTTTGCTTCCTAACTCGCCTTCGCAAGTCTGGACCACTATGGTCTCGACCGCCTATACTTCGGGCAGTGGTTTGATTCCATCCATGGTGGCAATCACTGCACTGTTTACGCAGAGTGCGGCGGTCCCATTATTTTCATACGGGGTTCCCAACTTTCACATGAACTCGGTCCTCTCCTACTCCACCTTATAGACTTTGTGTCTAGGGGCAGGGAGCTCGAATGCTCCTCTGCAAGGGTCCATGGGGGGAACCTCATCCCCTTATAATGATTTCTCTTACAGCGGAGGTCATATACCTCCGTCGTCTCCTTCACTTGGTGGCGCTTATCAGCAACCCATCTCGTAGACCATGAACTAAAACTTGTCCAGAGCAGGTAATCAAGGACCTTCTTCTAGTACCACACTGGTGGGTTCTTTGTCATTCTCTTTGTTCAGTGCATTTGGTAGCAACGCATTCTCATCAACTACCATCTCGACTGGGGGAAACCCTGGTTTTGGATCACAAAATCCTGCGCAGGGTACTATTCCTGCACAGGGGGCACACACTTCTCAAGGAACTTGGAATCTGTGGCAGGGATCAGTTCCCTCGTCAGGGATGTCAATCGGGGGCAACCCCTTCCATGGCCAATGGAACCCCGGGCAAGTCTCAGGACCTATTCCCGTCAAATCAGTAGGGGGTAACCCTTTCCAAAACCTTTGGAACACTACGTCAAGATAAATCCCTTATCATTCCTCAACATCCTACTACGGGATTCAGTCGATGATGTCTCAACAAGTGCAACATGAAAATGTCGGCCTAGGCCATGTTTTTTACCAGAACCCAGGCCAGCAACCTAACTTTTCCTGGAAACCTGGTGCTAGCCAAATCCCAGGCTCCTATCCTTCTGTACATACTCAACAACCTAAGCTATCATTTCTGGAAACTCTGAATTTGCCAGACTTGTCAATATTATTAAATGACCCAATCTGTCATGATCCACGTTGCCTTGCCATGCCGACCAAGTTTCACTTAGACATTCCAAAGTTCGAAGGCAAGCCTAACGAATATCCAGGCGATCATGTGACCACATTTCACCTATGGTGCTCATCCAATTATTTGAGGGACGACTCTGTTCAGTTGCGTCTGTTTCAACGCACTCTTATCGGGAGTGTCGCGAAATGGTACATCGAGCTCGATCGCTCAAGATACTCTAGTTTTGGTGAATTGGCTATGGTTTTCTTAAACCATTTTCAATTACCTGTGAGATATTATGTCGGCACAGAATTACTAGCCAACTTTGAGTAGACAAAGGTTGACCATGTCTTTGATCACATCCGAGAATGGTAGCATCGAAAGAGTTTGATTAAAGTACCAATTCCACCAACATTTCTGCTGGAATGGTTCCTTATGTATTTGGTACCCCATATATCCAAGGATGTAGCAACGTCAGGGGTCTTTTTGAAGGAAGAAGTGATAATGAGAGCTCAACAGCTAGAGCTGATTTACTCTTAGTCTTTTTTGCTTTACAAAGTTTTTCTAGATGCACCACGATCTAGTCTTGATAAGACCAGACATAAGTCTAGACCACATGTTGATGGCATTGTTGGTTCAGCACAAGCAAAGCCCATTGACCCATTGTCAAACCAATTGCAACAATTGTCAATATAGAAGACAATGGTCATCTCAACTCCTAGTTCGATTTCTCCCCCTGCTCAGATGTCGAATGTACACAACGTACAATCGACAAACCCAAAGGCCAGCGAGCAGGCCGAAGGGAAGAAAAAGCAGTGAAATAAGGGTAACGGGGATAAGAAACCCACCAATAATGTTGGCAGGGGAAACATAAAGATAAAGAATTTGAAGTATCCGTGCAACCTCCACGTGAAAGACCACCCAACTCACATGTGCCCTCGACTTGCGGAGGCCCAAAAGTTATTGGCACAGTAGCAGCCTGCAGTGTTAACGAACCCGTTTCCTCATGGGAAAAATTTAACTCAAGCCTCTACGAACGCGGATGGGGGCAGTCAGGGACACCCTTTGTTATCTAACAATCCCTTGACTTTGAATGTCTATATGTTGAAAGGTGAAGCCTACATAGATACTAGGGAACATGATTACAGAACGCCAAGTACTGTCGAAAAGGGAAAAGAAGTCGAAACCCCATCTGTTCCTCTTCAGATCGAGAGAACGATGGGTGAAACAATGACACACATCCTGAAAGGGGTGTTAAATAAAGCTTCGCATAATACAAATGCAAGGGCCGCCCAAAACTACTCTGTGGTGGAGGATTTTTCACAAACCCCTTACTCGATGTCTATTTTGGAAGTCCTCCAGAGCTGCCCTTCGTAAAGAAAGGCTATGTTAGCCTCCTTAGGATCCACCGAGACATGTAATCTGGGAGATATCACGCTTGATACAACCGAATTGAAACCTCGTCTCCCATACCACATCGCATTTCAGATAGTAGTGGCTCACCCCACAAAATCATCTACCCATAATATTTTCCGTACGGTAGTTGATGAGGGTGCCTCGACATGTGTGATTTCATTGACGTGTTGGAAATCCATTTGCCAACCCATTCTGTCTCTTTCACCTACTCTTCTCATGACTTTCGATGATCATTCTTTCAGACCACATGGAATCATTCCTTCTTTCCTCGTGCAGTTAGGAGGGAAGACCATGTGCATCGAAGTTGAAGTGGTCGATGCGCCTAGAACGTCCTGTTAGGAAGGAGTTGGACATATGCCATGCATGCAGTGGTCGCCACATTTTTTTGGGTCTTTTTGTTTCCACATGAGGGTCAAATCGTGACCATTGATCAATTGTATTTCTCCAGACCTGACCCTTCATCGAGGGAATCCACGGTCTCAATGATTGATAACCCACAGCCTGGTGTCGTCAACATGGGGGTTGGTTTGTGCCCACCTCTCATAGGTATTTTCGATTACCTACCTTCTTCTGGCGATGTCAAAATGATATCAGTTGTCCCCGACCAACCCAAGGCTGAAATATTTTCAGTGTCGTCATTCCACACGAATTACTTTAATGATCTGTGGATTCTTCCTTCCCCATCAGCCATGATGGAAGCGATAGGGACCATGGCATGTCCATTCCCTTGTCCGCGGTAGAAGTTGTGTACTTTATATTCCAGCAAGCTTCAGCCGACCCTGATCCGACTCCTACACCGGAGTCATATCCAGTTCTCGAGCCTGCCTGGGCTCAAAGTTTCCTTGCCACTACCGATTCCTTATACTTGGTCTTTCCCTCTGATGAGGAAATTTTAGAGGCATTGACCGATCTAGAAAGACCCTAGGATGATCTCCATCACAGATCATACTTCCTCCCAGAGTTAGGAAGAATAGAGGCAGGAGAATTTGTGTTGACTATGACTCGAGATAGGTCTTGTCCTATTAATCCTCTAGCTACACACGTAGTTTATGTCGAGGGTAATATGGAAACCATCGCTAAAATGATACCCAAATATATATCCAGAACCCTTGACATCGTGGAGAATGTCTTCAACGGAGAATATTGTTCCCCTAAGGAGATTCAAATCTATACAGATTTATTTAAAGAATTTCGCGACATTTTTGCTTGGTCTTACGAGGAAATGCCAGGCATTGATCCAAGAATCGTTGAACATGAAATCATGACTTACCCTGATGCCAAGCCAATCCAACAGAAGATTCGTCCAGTTAATCTTCATAAAGCAGTAGCTATTAAGGTTGAAGTAGAGAAACTACTCAAAGTTGGTTTCATCTACCCCATCCAATTGACTCAATGGGTGTCGAATCTCGTTCCAGTCAACAAAAATCAGGGTACGATTTGCATATGTACGAACTTCCATGATTTGAACAAGGCTTGTCCAAAGGATAACTTCCCCACTCCATTTATTGACCATATCATCAATGAATGAGCAGGCTACAAGGTGTTTTATTTCATGGATGGTTTCTTGGGATACAATTAGATACAGATCAAACCCGAGGACCATCATAAAATAGCTTTTATCTATCTATGGGGTATATTTTCTTATCGCAAGATGCCTTTTGGCCTGAAGAACATTGGAGCCACTTTTCAGTGGGCCAAGTATTTTGATTTCCACGATCTCAAACACCTAGTCGAGGCTTACTTGGATGAATTATCGTCATGATCTCGCAAGAGAGTTGATCATCCCACACACCTCTGACTTATCTTTGAGTGATKTCGCTACTATCAGATTCGCTTGAATCCAAACAAATGCAGTTTTTGCATGACGTCGAGTTGTCTGTTAGGTTTTATAGTTTCAACAACAGGGATCATGGTYAATCCTTTAAAGGTTGAGGTGATAGTTCAGTTACCTCCCCCATGCACAGTCCCTCAGCTCCAGAGTTTACAGGKAAAAGTGAATTATTTATGGAATTTCATCGCAAACTATGCCAAGATCACAAAAGGGTTCATGCATTTACTAAAGAAGTATGTTCCTTTCCATTGGGATGAAGCCTCTTAGTTCTCTTTCGAAGCGTTGAAATGTGCCCTCACATCTGGCCCCCCTACTTTGACCACCCAATTATAATAAAGATTTTTTATTGTATTTGGTTGCTGAAGAGTCGACCATCGGCATGGTATTGGTTCAAGAAGATGATTTTCTTGAATAGCACGTGATTTATTACCTGAGTCGAGGCCTGGTTGGACCAGAACTCAACTACTCCCATGTTGAGAAACTTGCATTGGTAGAAGTTCATGATGTCCAACAGTTCTGTCACTATATATTATTTTGCAATACCATTGTCATTGTCGTTGTGAATCCATTCCAATATATGTTGACACGATGCATAATCAGTGGAAAGATCAGCATATGGATAGTTATCCTCCAGGAATTTGACTTGGATTTTATTTTGGTGAAATCCAAAAAGTCGTTGGTCTTTGCAAAACTCATCTTGGAACTTCTGGTCGAGTCAGGTGATGTTATACCCAAAGAGTCGCCTACTAAAGGAGATATGTTTTTGATCGCATCTTCGGATCCCTGGTATGGAGATATACTAGTCTATCTCCAGACTTTGAAGTGCCTCGCATTTGCTTCTCATGACGAGCATCAGCGTATACGCCATCAGAAAAAAAAACTATCTTATTCTCGAAGACACTTTGTATCGTCGAGGTATAGATTGCATCCTTCTTCAATGTCTCACCCACGAAGAAGTAGAACTCATGCTTAACGAATGCCACAATGGAGCATGTGGTGGTCATTTGTCTGGGTTGGCAACAGCCCAAAAGATTCTATGAGTCGGTTACTATTGGTCGATGTTAATCAAAGATTGCGTTGAATCGGTCAAGAAGTGCCACCCATGTCAGATATTCTCATGGAAGATGAGGGCACATCCTACTCCCATGTTTCATGTCATCACAATTGGCCCCTTCACTAAGTGGGGGATTGATTATACTACATGCCACCCCCCCCTCAGCTAGGGGGCACCGTTATATCATCATAGCAATAGACTACTTTACCAAGTGGGACGAAGCTATGCCGACATTCAAGGATGATGGAGAGACAACAACTCTCTTCTTGTTTAATTAGATAATAGCAAGGTTCGGCATCCTGAAAGAGATTGTCACTGATCATGGAAGTCACTTTCAGAACAAAATGATGTCTGAATTAACATCAAAGCTTGGGTTGAGGCAAGAAAACTCATCACCTTATTACCCACAAGTGAATGGTCAGGTGGAAGCTGTGAATAAGTCTCTCAAGGCTATTCTACAGCAAACGATCAATTCGGCCAAGTCAAATTGGCATTTGATGTTATACTCGGCATTGTGGGCCTACCGAACATCTGTAAATACTGCCACTGGTTTCTCACCTTTTCAACTTGTTTATGGGTTGGAAGCAGTCTTGCCTATAGAATGCCAGATCCCATCTCTTAAGTTGGCAGTACAGTTATTTCTAGACACTCAACCGCTTGAGGAATGCTTATTATATCTCGAGCAACTCGATGAGAAACAACGTGATGCATCCTTGGCTAACGAGGCTCACAAGTAAAGAGTCAAGTGTCAATATGATCGATCTATTCATCCTCAGATTTTCTCCGAAGGCGACCTTGTCCTAGTCTATGACCAAGATAAGGATCCCCTGGGGGAAAGAAAGCTCAAACCCATGTAGTTCGGACCGTTCATCGTGAAGGAATTTTTAAAGAAGGGTGCTTATCGTATGGTTGATTTTGAAGGGAAATTTTTAGTGGAGCCTAGAAATGGGCTCTATCTCAAGAAGTATTACTCGTAGGTGGGTCACCTTGGGTGACTTCTTGTACATATGTATAGCTCTTATACATTTTTTAGTTTTTATATTTTTAGTTTTATGGACGTGTCGGTTTGATGTCATATTTTCACTGTGGCAAATGTCAAGTGAATCAGACGTGTTTGTTGGATTTGCGGACGATGCTAGCCGACACACTCGGAGACTTGCTTCTGCATCTTGGGTGATTTTCACACCTCAAGGCCAATTGTTATCTTATGGAGGTATCTGTTTAGGTGATTCCACAAACAATGTCATCGAATACAGTGCAGTAATAGAGTTGCTTCATCACACCTTGTTGCATGGTATATCTTACCTCTGGGACTACCTAGATGCACAATTGGTTGTGTCCCAGTTAAATTGGGTTTACCGCGTTTACGATCCTACTCTACATTGACGATTCCTTAGGGTACGCCTCTTAGAACGTTGTTTTGATTACATCCATGTTCCTAGGATTTTGAATCAAATGACATATACTCTAGCTAATCAAGTATTAGATTGGCATGTTGCACACATGTAAAGAAAAAGCACACATATACACATGTAAATACATTTGTAAATAAATGTAACCCATAAGACATAAAAAAAGATGTATATATATATATATATATATATATATATATATATATATCAAAAGTATCAAAGTACATAGGTGGGCGCAAGTGCCTCAAACAATAAGTCTAGTATATAACGCGGGGCTTATGCCCTCAAAAATATACAAAGACTTCCCCTAGCACAAAAAAGGTCCACCCTAAGATAAGCACGAGGCCTATTGGCCCTGCTATAGTGGACTACAACGTTTTCCAAATGTCGAAATAGCTAGACCCAATTTTGTGGCACCCCAACAACGTGAGGCTGCATAGAGGGTGGGAGATCCTCAATCTCGGGCATAGGCACAGTATGAGTGAGTGCAGATAGGTTCCGCTCCACTCATCTCAAAACTCTCTCATCCTCTCCGGTTGGAGGTACACCCATTGTTGTAGTTGGTCCATCAGTTTTTGTTGCTACCTCTAGTCATGGACGGCGCCTGCTCCACACAAAATCAGCTGGATTCACTAGTCCCACGTTTGTACATAACAAATACATAGTTGTCAGGTACTCTGGTATACATAAAAAATGATATATATAAAAGAAATAAAAAATTAAAAAAACTTTTAAAGAAAAACATACCTAACTCTCCTCGCTCTGCTCCGGGAGGTACGGGCATGTCAGGATCTTTGGAGAAGTTGATCCCGACATAGGGGTAGTCCTCTATAGCCAGAATCTGTCAAGACCACCAGTGAAAAAACATATCATCGAAGGCCTCAATGGTCCTCCCTCCCCCCTGTCATGGCAATAAAGCTTCCCACTTACACACTGCTGGGAAGGAGGCCATGTGCCCCTGTATAGTATCTTGGGGACTAAGACTAGGTACCCTCTAGAAGAATAAAGAGAAAAGAAGAGTCCCAAACCCAAAGTTCTTGTTGTTCCACCCACAGCACTCAGTGAGTTGTCTCTTCATGCACTCTAGCATGGTTGTACTCCAATCGAACACTCATGCATTTAAACATTGTACTGCGCAATGCATGTGCGCCTGGGAGGCCTGATGTAAAGCCATGGATTAGTGATCCACCCAATAAGTAAAACTATCACTTTCAGTTATAGGTTGGTGATTTTGTGGATCGGTACCTAGGAACCCACTTTATTTGTTCCAACCTCACAGTGTAGTTTGAACAATTCGGAAATGTTGTGAGGCCCGGAGGGAAATGCACGAAGTTTGACTAGTTCCCCTCTCCTCGAGAGGCCAGTCAGAAAGTAAATATCTTCAGTCGTTGGAGTCAACGAATGTCCCTCAAGAATGGAAGCCTCTGCATCTGGGTGCCAGTAATCCACCAAGGCATTCAGCAGCCTGGGTTGTACCCGCATGAGTGGACACTGAAAGAATTTCCACAACCCGCATTGTTTTAATGCGATGACAGTAGCAGGGTCTTCCTTGACCATTGAATCAATGTTTTCATGCTCTCTCTCTCTCTCTCCAATGGGCATACATCCTACAAAATGACAAGTTCAAAGGAGAGTCAAATGATGCATTTTCATTTTTTTCATATATTGGAAGATGTACGCGGGTTGTATTGGGGACAGTCGCATATGTACGCAGGAAGAATTTTCACTACCCACGTGCATACGCGAGATGTTCTTGGACAACCTGTGTACACGTAGGGCCGACATTTTTAAAGGTGTGTGCCCCTCCAAAAACAAAAAGAAATGACAAAAGGAAAATTGGGAATGCAAGAGGGACTAGATTGTACTTACTTGGTCCAGGCAGAAGTTTGTTTCGTCCACTTAAGCTCCCGGAATCAACTTCTTTCACAAAGGGGTGTCTTTGGATTTTTGGTCAATTCTCAATTTGCAATGGTGATAATGAGCTACCAGCTTCTATTTATAGACTTTTTTGTCCCTTTTTGTCATTTTTTGACCCCCGTTGTCGTTTTTTCTGGCTTGAAAATCATGTAACATGGTTCTTGAGTTTCTTATTGGCTTCTATAATACTTTTTACTTTTGGTTCGGAGAACTTTTTGGGAGTTGGGGCACTTTTATGGTCCTTTCGTGAAAAGTAATTTTTCCCAACTTTGTGCATTTAAGTTAGGTTTTCACCTCCACTTGTTGCACCTCATTGTCTTTTTCTCTTTACCATAGGATTGACCCCACCAGATTGTGACATGGAACTGTCATTGTTGCTCTAAGAGTGTCGCAATTTAGTAGTAGAGCCTACCCTCACATGGATTCCCTAGGTCGATCCTGGTTGAATTTTGGTGTCCATGTCATCACTAATGACTATAGGCTCGGGAGTCATTTTAGTTTTGTCTTGATTACGATTTTGAGCCTTCACATGTCGGATATATTATCACTCTTGGCCTCACCATCGGGACTCCCAAAAAACAAACGGGTCTTCTTTTAAGCCCTTTTCGGATCCTCTAAACATGAAAATATTGTCGAACGATCTTGTTTCCCTTCACGCTCGCCAAACTAAAATTTGAAGGCACGTCTGTCCGATGGTATTTTACCCATTTTCTAGACCGGATGGTCAATTGTACGAACAAAGGTATACTCTAGGAAATTCGGTTCGCTAGAAGAGTATTCTCAGGTATAAGTTTAACCCTTTTTCGGGCCTGAGAGACTAAATTTACAAAAAAGGAACCCCCAAGGAGTCCATAGTTAAGCTCTTTTCAGACTCCCTAAAAGTGAAAATATTGTCGAGTGAGCTTGTTTCTTCACACTCATTAAACCGGTCCAGAAGAACATCCATTAGCAGAGTCTATATTTAAGCTCTTTTCAGAGTCCCTAAAATTGAAAAGATCGTCGAGTGACCTTATTCTTTCACACTCGTTAATTGGTTCAGAAAAACATCTACTAGCGTGAGTTTACCCCTTTTTCCAGCATGTAGATTAAGGAAGAAAAAGGTACACCTCGGGAGATTTGTCTCTCCGGGAGAGTTCTCCTTAGTAAATTTCACCTTTTTCGGGCTAAGGAGACTAAATCTAGAAAAAGGCAGTGATTCCATAGTTAAGCTCTTTTTAGACTCCTTAAAATTGAAAAGATTGTCGAGTGATCTTGTCTTTATCACACTCATTAAAATGGTTTTGAATAGATGTCTTTTTAGTGATAATTTATCCCTTTTTCGAACCGACTAGACTATCTTCGAAAAAGGTACCCCAGTGGAGTCTTCTTTTGCGCTTTTTCAGACTCTCTAAAAATGAAAAAACACCGAGCTTACCTTCTCTAAGGATCGTTTAAAATTAAATTGAAGGATGTTACCATTGTGTCATGTTAATCTCATTTTCATTCCTGTGTCTTTGGCCTAATGTCGGCTCCATGTGGCTCTCAAATGAACCTTTGAAGCATGCCTTGTATGCAAGCCTTGTAGCACTTTGCCTCTGCGTCTTGACACCTTGACCCATGGAGGAATTTTCCTGAGTGTCCTTTTCCTGCACATGTTTCCTTGCTCTGACCATCAGTGTGTTCCTTTCACTTGGGAATAATATGTTTGCGACGCTCGTTCCTCCTTTGTAACGTAGCATTCTTTTATTCTTTTTCAAGCTTTCAAAATATTGAAAAAGACAAAAAAAAATCAAATATACCCCAAAAAGAGGATGGGAAAAGTATTTTCTTTGTATGGCAGCATAATGAGTCACCCTTGGAAAAATCACATCCTTTTGTTTGTTCGTCAAGATTTGGGATTTAATATGACCTTAGGGAGTTGTTCTCGTAACATAGAGGTGTGTCCTCCTTCATTTGGTTATTCTTCCAAACATATGGAGAGTTTGTGTTGCCTCCTGCATCGTGAACTTATGTCAGTATCATGTTGCCTGAGTCTCATCTTTCATCGTGCTATTGTCCAAGGGAATTTTTACCCAACTTGAGTAGGCCTTTCTACAGTTTGTCTCTTTTCCTCATACTCGGCCATCCTGAAAGTCCAATCAAAGTCTTTGTTAAAAATCAATGAAGTTCTCTCCTTGATCATCGAGATCCTATTGTCTGTTCCCCAACCAGTCGTTGAAGACCTATGGGTAGTGAATATGTACACTCATATTGCACTCCTACCCGAGTTATGAATATCTTGAAATTGTAGCTCGAGCTCTGAAGACATCATCTCCAACCATCATGTGTTGTTTTCTTCTTGAAGATGGATATTATTCATGTATATCTTTTGATTTTGAGATGTAGATCCACTGTGTATTTTTCGCAGCTACACTTTATATAGTTATATGACATGGATATGTAGTGTATTTGATTGATAGCTATGATTTATTTCTTCCCAAGCATGGGTATGTCTGCCTCGGTGAGACATTTGTTATTTTTCAGATGGCACCTCTCGTACTCTGGTCCCGGGCTCACTCGCTTCGTACGTTGGTAAAGATTTGTAATGTATTTTGACCATCAGATGCTCTTCTGACCTCACACATTAGGGGGAATCTATTATAACAGTTATTTGCACTAGACATGCATACCTAGTAGCAGGCCATCTTACATACTATTTTTTCCAAGCCAATATTGAATAACTCTTCTTAAAAACCAATTTTTTGAAGATGTATGCACTCTGCACCACTACGGCCCATGGATGTACTCTAGTTGCACCACTATTTCCCACGTACGTATGCTAGCTGCACCATTACATCTCACGTATACCCACAAAAATAGCAAAAAATAAAAAGTTGCAAGGGAATACGGGATTTTGGGTAGTTTTCTAACCAATTGACCACCCATAGCCCGTCACCCAACCGAATAACTATCTTTTTGGCATATAAAAGAAGGTGTCGGGGTCCCATTCTTAGGAGAAGCATGAAAGCAGTGAAACTCTACCCATTTCCTAATCCCCCCTTACCCCAAGAATTTGCAACCACTTTGTGAGTTTGAGCCAAAATTCCCCATTCTTGCCCTTTTTCCTCATCCATAACCCTATGCCTATTCTCTAGAGAGAAGTGGAGAAGTGTGAGAGAAGAAGGATACGTGGAAGCAGTTAGAGCTTGGTGAAGAGGAGCCCAGGACCGGGTTCGAGGAGTAGTCGTCGATCTCATTTTGTAAGTGACATTATGAGGTTAATATAAAGAAGTACCTTTACCATCCTGCCATATGATGTGTTTTATCTCTATGCATGATTTACATTTTTTTATGACATATAAACCATTAATCCATATATAGAATGGTTGTTCACAGTTTCTTATTTGTCTTTTGGTGAATGCAGGTCAGCCTTGGGAGGAGATTTGTAGTCGAGAAGCGACCGAATGCATTGGGATCGACATCGAATGTGGAGATCAAGGTAAGACTACCGAATCCCTATACTTTGTACTTTATATATGAATATGGGGTGTTTTTGGGGTAGAGTTTAAGAGTTGGAGACTTTAGACGGTTAGCATTGCCCGCACTTTAGAACCCTAGTGTAGTCCGTAGGGGGATTTTCCCACTATAGCAATTTGATTGTTTGGCTATTAATCATTGTTCATGTTGCAAGACATCCAAATATCAATCATGGTCTTCAAGACCAGAAGAACATTGCTTTGAACCTATTTAACACCATTCTAGACACTGCCAATACCCATGTTGAGCTTAACCATTCTTGGGAAGCAATTGAATGAGATATTAGTGCTCAATAACAATTAGAGGCTAGACGTAGATAGCCTAGAAATCAGTTGTAACCCTTTGTTTCTTCAAGTTCTGACCTTTCTTTCATGTCCTTAGACTCTCGTGCTTCTAGAAGAAGAAGAGGCTTGTCGCCCGAAATCAATCCTATTGCTGAAATAGGAAGAAGAAACATTGTGTTATCTGCTCAATAAAGTGCTCTAAGGAGAACTTTATTTGATTCATCCAGCTCGTCTTTCTTTCCATCATCTATCATCCACAAGATGGCATCTAGTGGTGGCTCTGGTGGCACTGGAAGTGCTCCATCTTCCCAATATTCATCGTCATTGGTGATTGGTAGCTTGTACCGCCACCATATCCCTGTCCAATCTACTACAAATCCCACCAAAGTAAATAAAAAGTATGGGCTTTTTCAGTTTGAAGAAGATGCCACAACCACACCATGGCATGTGTCCTCTCCTCTTAACCTAGCACCTGCTACTTGCCCACTTCTGAAGTTTAAAGAGCATTTGCCTAATTTTTTAGGAAATAACACTATCAGTACCAATGAACACCTGGTGGCATTTTCTAATGCTTGTCATAACAAAGGGGCCAATGAAAATGACACTTGCATGTGCTTGTTTGTCAATTCCTTGGAAGGAAAGGTTGCAGCCGACTTCTTTGACCTTCCTGCTAAGATTCTATCTACTTGGGAGGAATTAATATACTGGGTCAAATCAACTTATGGAAAATCTAAAATCCCATCCGAGAAGTTTATGGAATACAATAATGTTACCTACAAGGAGGGTGAGACCATCAATTATTTCAACTTGTGTTTCACCAAGTTGTATAATCAAATCCCTGAACTTATCTTCCCTCATAACCAAGCCTCTTTCATGCATTACTACAATGCATTTTCTTCCCCCTACCATCATAGGCTTGAAGAAAAGGCCATTGATAATCTCGGTTCTACTCTGCATACTTGCTCATAGTATGAAGAACATCTTGAAAGAATTGGTCTTCCCTAGGGAGAATCAGTTAGACAGACAGACATGTCTGCTCTCTTACAGCTAGTATGGGATATGAACAATCGCATGATAGAATTTGAGTGGAAGGGTACCGTCTCCCCTCTCACCCCTGGAGCTTCATCCTCTTCTGCACCCCCTTTTAGGAATCTGGTTGAAAACAATTTTCAACCTAAATCTATCCTTCCTTGGAGTTGGTGTAACTTTTGCGAGGAACACCACAAAGAAACCACATGTGAGGTAAAGAAGAGTGTCAGAGATAAGATTTTTGGTAAAATACCAGAAGCTACTATTGTTGTCCTAGACTTTGAATATCCAGAGTATGTCATGGTCATCAACACTAGGAACAAAGCCTATGCTCCCAAGGGAAAATTTGATCCTCGCCACAGTTCTTCTAGCACGAGCTCATCCTCAACCACTGTTATGCCTCACGTTCCTAAAATTCTTGAGATTCAAAGAATCACTCCCCCTCTTCCCTCTTCCAAATACAATATATTGAATCAATTGGCCAACATCAAAGAAGATGCAACCCTCCTAGACATGGTTGTCGTCCTTGAACAATAGATGCATCTAAAACAATTCATGGAAGTAAAATCTTTCGTTGTAGCCAATCTTTCCGAAGAGTTAGACAAACAAGATTCTTCTGTAAATAAAGAAGGTGTACATAACTTTAGATACCCTGTAAAAAAAACACCTTTTATATTTCTGTAAATATCATGGATAAGATTTCCCATTTTTTCCTCAACAATGGTGGTTCAGGCCTACGTGTGATGTCAAATATTATTGTGGAAGAGCTAGGCTTGTCTTGTACAAATGAAAATGCCAGAAGCGTTCTCTCCTATAATAATCTACAACAAACAACCATAGGCTATATTAAGGATGTGACCTTGGTTTTATGCGCTTATCCTGAGATAAGGACAACCCTTAGCATATGCCTGTAAGAAATTACTCAATTATATTGGGGAGAGATTGGCAAGCCTTAACAGGTGGATACATCTCGCTCAATGTGACACATTTATTTATTCCTCGAAATGGTAAGAATATTGTAGTCCTTAGAGAGGGAATAATTTCACCCTACATAGAGAGTGTTCTGCAATCTAGCGTAATCTGCATCGAAGAAGACCTAGGATTATATTCCATTTTTATTGAAGAGGATAATATCCCTTTGGAAAGAACTAATTTAGATGATGATTTATGGAATATGCACTTTGATGGTTCACACTCTAATGAAGGTAATGGGGCTGGTATTATCTTGGTTTCCCCTGCAGGAAAAATCCATAATATGTCATACAGGTTGGAGTTTGCTTGTACAAACAATGTCATTAAATTTGAAGCTTTATTATTAGGCATTGAGAACACCCTTAATCTTGGTTGTGGTCACCTTTCAGTTTTCGGAAATTCTAAGCTTGTTATGAACCTGATACGTAAGACATGCTCCCCTAGAGAAAAGTTGATGGAATGATACTCCCAAACTATTTTGGCACTTGTCTCGAAACTTCTATATTTCAACATCACTCATGTTAAGAAGGAGTTGAATTCAATGGTTGATCGGTTAGTTGTCTTTGCATCCTCCCCTAATCAACAACTCTTGCCTCATAGGCCTGATTGTGCTTTTCAATATCTACATTGTCCATATATCCCTGAAAAGGAAGGATCTTGGAAGGCCATCCCTAATGATGAGAGCATTTTTGTTGTCATTCAAAATGAACCCCTTAAGCCCATGGAGATTATATCAATAAAAAATAATGAGATTCCTGAGGGCTTGACTCCTCTTGAGAGTTCATTTTAATTGAGTGTTGTAGGCAACAAAGAAAAACATAAATAAGAGGAGTTACAAAAGAAGGTGGTTGAAACCATCCTCCTAAACATTAGGACACTTGAGTCTTCAACAAATGTTCAAATGAATGTCCAATGTTATGTTAAAGAAGAGATGGGGTCCACCAGGATACTCGGTGAATCTCAAAAGGTTTTTTCTTGGTCCTATGAGGATCTTCGTGGTTTTGATCCTGGTATTTTTCATATTATGAAAGTAGATAGGAAAAAACAAAAACTTGTTAAATCTCCATTGGAAGCACCCTCTCAAAGGGAGTTGAGAGATTTCTTAAGGGATGGAACGTTTTCTTCAGTCCACCCTGAATGGGTTTCGAATTGGGAACCAACCTCAAGGATCACTAATAATATTAGAACCTATATTAGTCTTCAAACTTTCAAACAAGCAATTATGATAAATCCATTCCCTCCTCTCAATATGGAAATGTTTTCGCAATAGGTTGTAGAGTCACAGTTCAAGCCCTTACTTGACAGTCTATTTGGTTACAAGAGAATCAAAGTAAAAGGGGAAAATGTTCACAACACAACTTTTATTACTAATTTTGATACTATGCCTTACAAATGCCTGCCTTTTGGATTACTTGATGCAAGTACCGCCCTTAAAAGGCCTATACACGCAACTTTCAATGAATTGGTCAATCTCCATGCTTATCTTGATGATTTAATCATGTGCGCCAAAGGGCTGATAATTACATCAGAATTTCAAGTGTTGGGTCCTTTCCAAATTACTTTTGTCTTAGACACTAATTCATACATTCTAGGGGAACTACAAAGACAATTGTTCTCCTACAGTAATAACAGTCCTCGCTTGAAGTATTGCGAGGGGCCAGAGTTGAAAGTTCTAATGCTGATTGATTTTTTGTATACTAGTAGCCTAGCTTTGCTTTCAATTTTGTGTGCTTCTTTTCTATGCTTACAGTACTTTGATTTATTCCTTATGAGTTAAGTTTTCTTTCTTTGTTGCATTCATTATGTCTTCATTGTTGTTGTTTTAGTTTTTTGCAACTTTACTTTCATCATAATTTTGTTTCCTATTATCTTTAGTTAATTTGGTCAAATAGGATGTTGGATCAATTTTGCCACAGTGACACTCTTGCAAAGCATTGTTAGCCAATAACAATCAATATTACATAGTTTTTATGATGTCTCCTCTGAAGGGCCCTTGAAATTGTTATATATTTCCATTGTTGTCTTATAAAGAATCGCCTATCTCCCGCTTCTTCTTGCCATTTCTTCGTCCATTGAGATTTTAAGAGAAAGTCTAAAAGTTTTCCTCCCTAAAAGTTAGAGAGAAGATTTCGGTCAGATGATTATGCATACAATGGTAAAAGCCCCTCATACTTAACACTTTACATGAATTATTCCCAAATTCCCATTCATCCTTCCATTAAATCCACTCACCTCCCCCTGTTGCATAATATTCYAGGTTATATCTTCTTGACCTGTTGTCCTAGTCCATGAAACCATGAGTTCTGAGTTCTAAATCTGTTGAAAACAAATTTTCCTGTGGAGTCGCTAAAAGTGTTTCTAAAAGCCTATTATTATAAAAATTAAATAATACTAGTAGGTGGGACCCCCTTAAACTATTKAAGATCATATCTATTCATTATTTATGTTATGATGATGTGCGACACGAATTACATGGTTGATGAGATCTTGTTGTTATTGGTCATGATTTGAGCTTATGAAGTGTCGATTCCTTATGGTACTACAACCTATGTTATTCATTAATATCATTGCTATCTGTTCTTATCATACCTGCACAACAAACATGTTAGTAAAATCACATGAAGGGCAGTTTTGAGAAAGGAAAAAATACTATAACAAATGCAAAGAAAACGGATCCAATTCTGCAATACTACATGCGAACAATTGGAAGGAAATGAGAAAAAATTGCAAAAGGGAAGAATTTAAAGATATCATATAAACTATACTACATGCATGAAAGACTTAACAATTATTGTTAAATCCTAGCTAGCAAGTAAATGGTTATGCAATTCTAATTGAGTTATATCGTTGATACGCATATGGTATGAAATGTTGGTGGTGCATTCGGCAAGGTAATAGTGCTATTGGTTATACGAATTGTTGAATTATATGGAACTTGGGAATTATGTTATGGCATAAGTTAGAAAGGAGATATGGCCACGCTGTTAGTTTTAATGGGTGATGGTCTCGATACATGGGTTGATTGATGGTGTTAATGAAGAACTCGTTGGCATGTGCTGATGAATTAATGCATTGTGGGTGGAGGCGACGTGCATTTAATGCACGTCACCTTTACTCCTCTCATTAGTCACCACCCTAGTCAGGATATTATTCGATCTTGTTGTTGTGGTTATGCTCTGAATTCTTAGCAGAGAGGAACTGCTCGAACAGCTCTCGTTTTAAGGAATTTGATTACAGGTATGTCTGTTTTGGCCATTCGTGACTCTGCTCTGGTTATGAAATGATTATTGGATCAAGTGTATTGGTTTGTGTTTTCCTAAGTCTTGCAACTGTGTGAAATTGTGTTCTTGGAATGAAGAGTGGATGGTTCTTCCTGTAATAATATTGAATTCATGGAAGTTATTGGTTATCCTGGGTGGTAGCTCTCTGTTATCCTTGTTGGTTTAGTTGGATGGTTTTTTTTTGGTCTTGAGTGGATGGCTATCTTCATGCATTTTTCACTAAATCCAGTCTTTGGATTTTATGGGTCTAATGGTTGAAGGCATTTTGCATCACTGTGTTTTTCTCATTTGGGCATTGGTTGGTTTCACCACTAAGGGTCATGAAATGGGTTTCCATGTTCTTAATTGACCCTGTCTTCACCTCTATGATGTGGTTGTTTGATCGGAGAGCATGAATGTTATACCCCACGTACGTTAAATAACATTGTCAGGCCAAAATTAGAGCCTCACATTTTGTTATGGCCCCTGTCATGGATTTGTTAGTTGTCTACGAATGAATCATAGCTCTCTCTGTGTGTATGTCATTGGCCTCAAAGGTTTCACCATTACGAGGAGTTAGCTATGTGTTGGATTATTGAGAGGGGGGGTAAATCAGTAATAGAGTAATTATAATCATTTTTCTTCAAATGTTATATCAATGTAGAAATATTATCCAATAATGAGTAGTAAGAAATAAACAATCACAAACATACATAATACACCAGTGTTTTACATGGAAACCCAAATTGGGCGAAAACCACGAAACGTTTTTTCTTATATGTCTTGAAGAATTACATTCATTGGAAGCACCAACTTCCTTTGTTTTTCAGCTGCAACTGGAAGGAGGCTCCAACCCCCTAGTTTCTCAGGCTACAACCTGAGGGAAGCTCCAACTCCCCAATTCTCTGGCTACAACTAGAAGGAGGCCACAACCCCCTATGTTCTTCAGCTACAACCAGAAGGTCACTACAACCACTTGTCCTTGCCCCGTTCTACCACCCTGAAGTAGAAGTAGAATGATGGAACCACTATCACACTATCACTATGAGATATATCGATGTAAACCTGTATCAATAAATCTGAACCATGCATCAACCTGTACCATAAAC
>JASDQU010011941.1:143630-155036 GCA_032191745.1 Picea mariana
CAAGTGTTTTTGGATTCTTTTTATTTAGAAGGAAGCTCAAATGTCCTTGAAGTCCATTAGTATAGAGGTAAACGAGGTAGTTTCCTTCAGGACGATGGCTTTGTGGAATCTGGTAGAGCAATCTCTGGAATCTAACCCCAAAAGCTCTGACAACCTCAGACTCTGTTTGCTTTATGCCTTCAATCTCTTTCAGCAATGATTGCATATCTTCTATTTTCATGGTCCACTTCTCAAGGAAAACCTCTTCAAAAAGTTCCATAGAATTGATGCTGGCAGCTAGAAGGTTATCATACCATCTTCTGGCCTCTCCATGCAGGGAGGCGGAGAAAAGTTTCATCACTAAGTCCTCAGCCTCATCGTTGACAGGGAAGTGTTGAAAGAATTTCCAGAATCTTCTCATGTGAGACTTGGGACATTCTTCATCGATGCCAGCAAAACGAGGGAGGAAATCCTCATAACGAGGAGGCATTTTCCTAGGATATCCAGGGATTTCACTCATATCTAAAGGTCTATAGCTTCCTGGGTCCCATTGTGAAGTCATTGTTGGCTTCGTCATCAGTGGAGTCGCCAGATAGTTTCCCTGAAACTACCAAAGAATAGGGGGAAAGAAAAGTAGTGGAATCGTCAGGTAAGCTTTATAAGCAAGGATTCTAAAACAAGGCTTACCAAAGGTTTGTCATCGAGGAAAATAGACTCAGTGTTCCCCGGCAACGGCGCCAAAATGTTATCGTACAGTTTGTAGGGTAGGTTTAAGTAGCTTGAAGGCAAGGCTCAAACTGGCGTAACAAGAGCTTCCCCACCCACTGTCACCTCGATGGGGAGCTCTTTCTATTCAGGGTGGCTAATCCCAAGGGAGACGTCCCTAGTAATCTGGGGCTCTGAAGGAAAATGTCAAGGGTTTAAGGCTCAAAGGTTAAGGTAAGATTTTCCCTTCACAGATTACTGCCAAATGGATAGTCAAGGATGAAGGTATTCCACTGAGAAAGGCACCTGTTTGCGAGACAAGGCAAATAAAACTAAAATGTGCATACAGTGGTTAGTACTTCAAAATATTATTGACTATCTTAAATACATATGAGCAATAATAAATGTAATTATTGACGAAGTCAATGATTGCAATTAAAGCTAAGATTTATATTATTACTTCCTCAATAAATACAAAGAGATATTGGCATTCAATGTATAAAATCAGATCCTTGTATTATCACAATGCAATAAATGTGCTCATATATAAATATTGTTGTTGCTGCGTCAACCCTAATTCTAGGTTAGTTTTAATAGACAATGAGAAGGACATTTTGCAAATTAACCCTAAGGTGATGTCATACTTGTTTGAACTCTTGTTTGGCTTTAAAACATTGTGGTATTGTCACCCTTTGATAGACTTTGAGTTGTTGATCATCTCCATAGGCTTAGTTTGCAAAACGTCCTTCTCATTGTCTATTAAAACTAACCTAGAATTAGGGCTGACGCAGCAGCAACAATATTTATATATGAGCACATTTATTGCATTGTGGTAATACAAGGATCTGATTTTATACATTGAATGCCAATATCTCTTTGTATGTATTGAGGAAGTAATAATATAAATCTTAGCTTTAATTGCAATCATTGACTTCGTCAATAATTACATTTATTATTGCTCATATGTATTTAAGATAGTCAATAATATTTTGAAGTACTAACCACTGTATGCACATTTTAGTTTTATTTTCCTTGTCTCGCAAACAGGTGCCTTTCTCAGTGGAATACCTTCATCCTTGACTATCCATTTGGTAGTAATCTGTGAAGGGAAAATCTTACCTTAACCTTTGAGCCTTAAACCCTTGATATTTTCCTTCAGAGCCCCAGATTACTAGGGACGTCTCCCTTGGGATTAGCCACCCTGAATAGAAAGAGCTCCCCATCGAGGTGACAGTGGGTGGGGAAGCTCCTGTTACACCAGTTTGAGCCTTGCCTTCAAGCTACTTAAACCTACCCTACAAACTGTGCGATAACAGGGACCTTTGCATCATGAATAATCCATAAAGCATCAAATTTAAGGGAAAAACATTATTTTTCACATGTGGGCCATATTAGGCCCTAATACAATCCCTAGTGTGCAAGGATTATAATGGCTAAGGTTCATTATTAATGTTTAAAAATATAAAAAATATTAAGCAAATTCAATAAATAAAAAAAACAAAAGTCCAAGTGTAGAAGTTATAGGGAGCTTAGTCCTCGTCATTGATGTAATGATTATAATGTGCAACCAACCACTTTATGAAACTAATTTTGAATTAAGAAATAAATTTACATTAGTTCCATTGGAAATCCAAAAATACAATTACTCAATCATCTTTTTCTTACGTCCCAAGGGGACGTCTAAAGGTAGACCCAATGCAAGGTGTTTTTGACAAGCAGTTGGTGGTCTACGAAATTTATAGTTTATTAACAACTCGTCACCAGAAGACAAACTACATATTTCATGCACAATAACAAATTTGGATGCCTTCCTTTTCATAAAGAAATCTTTGTCATTGGAGTGTTCCTCAAAGGAACAATTTGCACTAATAACGAGGCCCTGCAACTATTTATGAACCCTACAATGTTCCCATGAGTTCGTGGATGACCATCGATATATAATAGGTATTTCTTGTTAAGGTTTCTAGAAGCATAACCATTCATGCACATACTATACATGGAAATGATATGTTTGTATTTGACAATATTTAAGTAATCAGGCCAACTATAAAGAGGACCACAAAATGGCATAAGTGCCACTGATTGTTTGGGAGGAACAAGTACATGTGAAATCATAAAAAACCCAATATTTGCAACATCTATTTTAGACTTGGAAATCATATAACTATTACCACAAAAAGAGAATTTGGTTCCAACATTGGGCATAGGCATGGACGAAGACCAAGCACCATATAAAGCTTGGTTGTAACAGGTTTGGTATTTACTTTGTAGATGGATAGGAAGAGGGACGTCACCACTACCTTCCAACAATTGAATATACTTTGATAAGTACTTGGAAATTTTTTCTCTTAGCTCATACAACTTTTTTGATCTCCTAGAAATGATATTTTGGGTAGTATTGATATCATTAGTTCGCTCACTATAAGAAATCTTCGTTGACTCAATAGAAGGAGAAGGGCTGGCCAATAAAGGACGAAACATAGTTGATCTAGCCTCCAAATTTAAAAAAAAAGGAGCATATGGAAGTGTTCCTACATGCCTTTTCTATATCACCTATTGGATTATTGACCGTAGTGGGAGGTATTAGACCATAAACATTGGGTAGTAGATCACTAATATAATGAGACAATGTGACATGTCGAGGGTTGTTCTTCAACCCTTTACATTTTGAACAACCACATACCATTGGTGTGTCATAAAAGAGATCCAATTCACGGTGTAATATTGTTGACCCAAGCTACAATTTACTGGAAGATGGCATGTTACAATTGGAAGGGTAAAGTAGCTGTCCATTTTCATCAAAAAAATTCCTGCGGTATCTTTCTCTTGATAAGAGATTGTGTCATTTTTCCACTAGTGGAATGTCTTTCTCATCCAAAATTGATCCCAATTTATGATCCTACAAAATTCAATGAACAATTATTCAAATTGTTCATTGAGAAATGACATAAATTCAATCAGATAAATGAATTATAAATAAAATATAAACTTACTGAGCCCCCAGGGCGTAGCTCAATTGGAAATTGCCTTGATATGAAGTGTTATGTTCGATGAGGTTCTGAGTTCAAATCCCCCTGATTTACATGTGCCTGCGGAAGGGGCATATGTATGGCACCTGGAGGTTATAGTGGTAGCGGTCAGAATCGACCTTATGTCACGCAAGTACAAGACCGGCTCAATTTTCAATTCCGCCAGTCATAAAAAAAATCTAGACTTACTTCAAATGGTGTGGGAGAAGTTGACAAACTTGCAACGATATGGAATGAGTTGGAATTTCGAGTATTGACCATTTGATAGTATAACCTTATTTTCCCTACATTTGAGCCAAAACCATCATCAATACATGCATGAATATGATATTAAAATTTATCGGTGCTATATTTATTTTATAACTCATCGGTGCATCTATACATATATACAAAGCACTAGTGCGACCAATTATGAAATGCATCGAACTGTTACATCCGTTAAAGCCTCCGCAAACCAAAATATCCATAAATTTTAATAGCAGATGTTTACATTTCTATTTTGTAGATAAAATTGGTATCGATGTGTTGTTTACTATATACGCAACAATGTGCATGAATCAGTGAGGTGCACCAATTTGAAAAAAAAATATTTAAAATACATAGTTTAATAAGTTTTTTTACATACAAATCAAAAAAACACAATGAAAAAAGAGAGGGAATTTCATTTTTCAAAATGTGTTTGTTTATAAATTAAAAAACTATTCATTATTTCATTTTTTGGTAGAATTTAGAGGGAGGAATTGTGGAAGAGAGATTTACCACAAAAGACTTTGGAGTGGATGGATTTTTTTGAAGAACCAAAATTGGAAGGGATCATTGGGGCACATACAAATCTGCAAAGAAGAAATTCTAGGTATGTGATTTCATTCTACTAATCATTTCAATCTTTCCCTATTTGATTCAAACTATTTTTAATGTGAGTCAAAAAAATATAAGGGTTTCATACTTACCTTTGGTATTGGAAGTCGTAGCTTTCTTATTATTTTTTCTTGTTCCCCTCTTTTTTTAAGAAATATATTTTATAGGGTTTGATTTTTTAAGAATTATATTTTTATAGGGTTTATTTAGTTTCATATGGGGCATTCGGTATCTGTTGCAATGGCACCACTCATTGCATTGGATCCCAAACCCTGACAACTCTGTCGTTGTCAGTGATTTTTTAAAAAAATGTTTCCATGGTATAAGGTGTGCAATGTATAGGACAGTCTCCATGGTGTTCACTGTATAGAGGTATCAACCCAAAGCTCACTTTATAGAAAAGCACATCAGATCGCATATATATGTGAAAAGCATCAATTAGTCGAAAAAATAAATAGTATTGATTTCATATCATATGCGTACAGGTTAGCGGTGCATAATGACTAATAGTATGTATCGGTGTGAGTTTATGTTTGATGCCCCGGTGCGATTATATATTTTATGTACCACTTTGTTTTGTTTAATTAAGCACACCGAAATACTAGATTGTATAAAAATTTCATAATTTATATTTCTGATGATTCCTGATTTTTTTATATACAAGATGGCTGATAGAAGTTCAAATAAAACATCTTATTGTTGTGAGTGCAATGGTAGATCATCCCAAGAAGAGAGGACGGCAATTTCTTTAAGTTTTATTAAAAAATTAATATATTTGAAATGTTTTTAAGTTTAAATTAATGATGTGTATTAGTTAATTTGTGTCATGCAAAGAAAAAACTTAAAGAAACTTGACAAGATTGTTTGCAATATTAGTGAAAAAGAGTGTAAAATCTTTATGGAAATTTTGCAAAGAGAAAAAACAAGTGGATTGAAAGGCAATCAAAATTAATTTTTTCTTTGACTTTTACTAAAAATGAATTTCTTAACATTAATCTCTAACAAGTTTTAAAAACTCAATTTCACATTTTTTAATGTTATGCAGGGACCGATAGTGAGGGAATGGAATCTCATCCTAAAAGAAAATATTTTTTTAAGGACGTAAATGATGATGACGACTTGGTCATCATTTCATATGGATTGGTGCTTGAAGTTAATGAGAGGTTCAAATTGTCTTACATAGCTTTGAGGGATATAGTGGAAAGAACGTATAGATGTGATTTCCACTTACAATACAAAAATCAATTCAGTGACTCCAAGAATCAGGTTATATGTACACTACAAGAAGCATTTATGGAGCCATGGTCAATGAAACCTACGAGAACTGCAATAGAAAAAATTCACAATAACAAAAAATAATCATATAAAAGGTATTATTACTAAACATTTTTTTTCTATAATATGTTCCAATGATTACCAAACTAATTTTCTTTACTATATTTATTTTGTGATTTTTTTGTTTTTTTCAAGAAGATTATGAAACTTCCAAGCGACAAATGAGGGGAAATTCAATACATGTCGATAAGGATGTCCAAAAGAGTGTGCAAGTAGATGATAAAAGAAATGAACATAATTGCATCATAGGAGGATGCATCCCAACAACAACATGCATCAAAGGTATGCGATCATTCATTTAGTCTTTTATGTACATCAAATTTATTTATCATATTAAATATTAATTTTTAATTGTTTTGTTGTGTAAAAGAAAACAAAATGGAACCCAATCAACACATAAGACATGATGACAAGGAAAAAAGGGTTGATTGCATAGTTTGCGAGACTTGTGTTTTCATCGTTACTTAAATTTTCATATTTGTTGTGATCTTTATATTTAAATAATTAATTTACATTGATTCATGGATGTCATCTAATATGTTGAAGTATCAAGGTTTAATTGAAAAAATTGTAAGTAGATATGTTGTTTAACTTCCCTTGTTTTATAATTAATGGATAAATAATAAAACTTTATATTAATTATATCAACTATACTTTTTCATGGTGTATTAAACATGTAGGAAACAAAGTATGGAAAGATCCAACAAAAATTATTTTGATAACCAACATGAGTCAAGGCTTCGAAACGATGTGTATGGTTTATGAATCACTCACTACTATGGTACGCTTTTTTATTTATGCAATCATGTATATTATACTATATTATAAAAGTAGATTTACTTATTGCATTGTATTTCTATGTTTTTAGATGGAACAAGAGCAGTTAGAACGTCAACAAGAAGTTGAGCAAGAAAACATCTGTTTAAATAACCAAAGTACAATATCTCCTACAACTAATCAAGAATGAGGGATGCACATAACTCGAGCAATGAAAATAGTTCAAGTGATGAATGACAATCAATATAATTGAATGTTACTTCAAGTTGTATGTTTTGTAATATCGGTCTATAAAAATCAGGGATATTTTTTCTTATTGTAGTGGACATAATGTCCCAATTGCATGAGGACATGTTACCAATAACTGTAACAATTACGTATTGGTTCCATTTTAATTATTGTGGACCTTTACATTGTCCCATTTTGTATGACTGTGGATCTCTTATTCATATATAATAAAATGGGTTTGTTATTTTATTGCATTGTCAAATGTTGTAAAATGTTGTGTTGTTGATTAATTAATATGTGAATGATTTACATTGTTGCAAATAACTAATTAATTAATATGTGAATGATTTACATTGCTGAAAATAATAGAGGTGTAATTCGTTGGATAAAACATTAATGTTTTCATTATATCAAAATGCAATAAAAAAATATAAAAAACAATATTATTATAAAAAAATATTTGTAAAAAAACAATTAATTAAAATATATACTTATCAGTGCATTCTTATGAACTCACAAAATTGTGCCTAAAATAATATAGACATCAATGATTTTTAAGGGGTTATACGCATCAATTCATATTAAGCATACTAAAGCACCAGTACATATTAATTATACAGAAGCATTGATGCATCAAATGTGCGATAATATATATCGTTTTCAAATTTTATGGTGGGCATGTGATAAATACACATCGATTTTTTAAATATAATAACAACACTGGTGCTTTAAAAAACTTAAATGCATTGGTGCATTTAATAATATAAACACACATGTGCATTATATTTAATATAGGCACCAGAATGTATGAATTATCTTTTAACAAAAACTAGGAAATTTGAATTATAAAAAATGGTGCAATCAAAACGTTGAAAGGTTACAAAGGATTTCAAAATTTGGGCCAAACCGAGGCCTCAATTGAGCCACTCTTACGAGCTACAAATGACTGATTCAAATACTCAGTTGACAACTTCACATAGAACAACCTTACTGAATACACTAGAAAAAATACTATGAGGATAAGAGTGAAGAGACACTGCATCTAAATTATCCTGTTGGGGAGGAGCTCACCTTTTTAATTGACTTGCGGGCCTGACTTCGTGTGACCAATGGATTTGAGGTTACATTTTTTTTCATCTTCTTTCCGACTTCCATCCAATCTTCGTTTGCATAGGTTGGGGAATTTGAGACGCATATGATTCATGTATTGTCTTGATATGGAACTTCTTGCTTTTCCTAGTCCGGAATCTCAGCCACCTTAGCTTGATCTCCCCATCGTGTCGAGGAATGGGGGGATTGTTGGGGATGAGTTCCCATATATAATTCATTGGCTTTGATAGCCTCATCTTCCCAACTTGTCGCAGGAGTGAAGTTGGGGTGAACCTACCTATCATTAACCGATTCTGGAGAAACCATATCCTCTTTTTTCCCGAGCTTCCTAGGTGTTTCTTGTTGCATTTTAGAAATCTCGATAATCTCTGTTGGGACAGTGAGATCCTCTATTTCATATTTTGAATCATCCCATGTTGGGGTTAGAACTGGTGAGTCCACAATGGATGGAGAGAAACTATGTTTCAAAGGAGCCTCTTTGGAATCCTCCATGGGAGGGGCGTCCATTGAAGAAACATCCTTGGAAATCAATTGATGATCAATGTGGGATCCAACCCACCAAGTTGATTTTTGATGTTTTCAAGATTTCTTAGGACCCCTAGGGGGTTCCCAAGTGTCCTGTGAATAAACATGCTCGACACCGTAAAGAAATTTTTTCATAATCCAACTTTTGAGTCCACAAATAGTTATCCCCCGTCAAGATGATTTTGGTCGAAAACCATTTCCTGAAATTTGTTTCTACACAAATCCGAGAAAATGTGCAGATGTTGTAGCTTTTTGTTTTAGGGCATCTGAAATGGAACCTTCCTAAAGCATTACCGATGGGACAGAGAGAGGATAATCCCCAAATATGCAAGGGCGAGTTTGGGAGCCTAACGCAAATAGGAGTTGAAGATAACAAATCTTTTGAAGGATCAAAAGAAGGAGACCAGGGATTCATACATAAACCAGAGCTACACTAGAACCAGGGGCCTAAACTAAAGATCAAATCCATATCTTCTTGAAGATCAAATTCAACAATGAAAAAACATTGCTCACAGGGATGAATGAAAACATCACCTTTCAAAACTGGAAACCAAGATCTCGAGATCCAACCATGAAGATTAAAAAGATGGGACCAGAGACCATTAAACCTCCAGATGAGTGTCTTGGAGCTGAGGTGAGATAATTTAGAAATAGAGTCCTTGCTCAGAGGGATGGAAGGGTTCATAGCCTCTTTCACCAAACAAGACCGGGGATTTATATTCCTCTTGATAGCATCACGAAATGAACTTCCATGGAAGGCAACAAAACTAGAGGGAGAGCCCTTGAAAAGGCTCCCCGGAGGCCCACTAGAATATTTGGGCTGGGAATATCTGAGGCATGGAGCTTTGATGGGTGAAGGAGTCGCCATAGCTGGAGAAGAACCTGCAAAAAAACCCTACACATGTAGGGTGGCCATGAGCAAGAGTGCAGAATGTATGAATTATACAAGCAACGGAACTGACATAAAATAAAAGCACACCGACATTACATACAACAAAATGGGAATCCATAGCATAATAACCATAACCACCCCAATGTGTTTTCATCATACGTATGCACTGAGGCGGTAATTTAATGGATAATTGACTTGTTTTCATCTTATGTACGCATTGGGGCATTTCATGTAATGGTGTCTTGGTGTGTTTTTGTTTTATGTCCGCACCGAGAATTTATTTAATGGTGCACATGTACGTTTTTTGGTTTTATGTACATTCTGGGGAATTTTATTTAAGGTTATTTCGATGCATTTGATGTTTAGGTATGCACCAGGGCATTTTTATTTAATGGAACACCAGTGTGTTTTGACGATTAAAGCACCAGAAAAAACAAAATTATCCGCTACAACCTCCATTCACCCAATGTTTTTTTTAGTTATATGGAACATCCGTTAAGACATCTGCTAAAACCTCTGCAACCAATAGAGGAGGTTGTAGCGGAGTTTTTTTTATAAATTTTTCCAAATTTTGTAACACTAAAAACCTCCGCTAGAAGGTGTTCTCCTTGTAGTGACAAGATTGATGTGATATTCCTAAAAACATACACCTAAATCTAGTAATCCATAAAGCTAGCACCAAAAATATATTTTACTAAATTTGGCTAGTTATTAAAAATGAACCACATGTTCTTATTACGACCATCTGAACATATATCATCCTACCTTATTCGAAATTATTTGTTTGAAATTTTGACCCATCACGAGATCCATTTATTTAGTATGTGATCATTATATGGAGTAATTAGGAATTCATATTGATAATATAATTGATCTGATGGATCCGATGGATCATTGTATATTTTTCCATCTATCTTGGCACTTTATGGGTGGAAAAATTGAAGGAATTGGCTTTCAAGGCCCATTTCAGTGAGAGGTCCCAATTTGGATATTTAGGATCTGGAACCTTCCAAATACATTTTGAGGTATTAAAGTTGAGGTCAAATATTTGTGATCATATCTCCTAACCCCTTGATTTTATTCTACACACTAAGACCTTTCCCATGGTGTGAAAATAACCTCAATAAGAGCTCGTATACAAAAGTTATTTCTCTCTCAAGTTGACCTACCTTGTTAACCACCATGGCATCGGGTCAATGCCATGTCATCCTCCGCTATTCACACATGTGGGGATAGTCACATGGAACTTTCAAGAAGACTCTATAAGGTCCAAAACCCTAACTAACTAAGTGTTGAGAATGAAAAACCCAAATCTAGATGATTGTCAGACTATGTTAAATATTGCATTTCTAGGAGGAGAAAGGGTTCCATTCTTTAGCATTGTACTTATTCCATGGTCGATCAAATCATATATGAGTAGGACTTGAGAGCATGACAGAGGAGGCATAATATTTTGTAGTAGTTATTTAGGCCACAATGTCAAAGGAAACTCCATAGTGAGCACGCCCCTTTCTTTGTACTTGAATTCCATAGCTAAAGAAAAGAGGAAAAAGTAGAGGCCTCACCTTCTAGCTGAGTTTTCTCCCATATTAGGTTTCCCAAGATACATCATGTGTTCTATTGTGTGGGTCATGTTTTCATTTTTCTTGTTCTTTCTTTTGTGTATTTCAGTTATTATAATCTGAGCAATAAACTAGTGATGATAAATATGAGATGTAAGGAAATAAGTCTGCATTAATAAAACATTTTAGAATAATACAAGATCTATTGTGACAAACTATTCTAGTGAAATATCCATGGTAGTTTATATATCATATTGGTATAAAAAAATTGTTTTTGGGTATTTGTGGGAAGTTGCAAGATCCAAGAATTATTTTAAGATGGAGGTCATAAAACCCTATCCATGGTGGATGAATCCAGTCATAATAACCCTAGGGATGTAGCAGAAGAGATATTTTCAAGGATGGA